>JAGDQP010008573.1:1302-43047 GCA_022664845.1 Lepisma saccharinum
TATTATTATTATTATTATTATTATTATTATTATTATTATTATTATTACTATTATTATTATTATTATATAAAAAGGAGCATCTCAAGATGGAGAACATTATGATCATTTACTCCAAAATGAATGTATTCCTTTGCTCCATTCCTCGTTTTATATTGCCGGCCGGGTGGCTCGAATGTCCCGGCAGTAGAATGGGTGTGGATTTTAAAAGCTAAAGGCGAATCGTTACGGGCTGAAGTCCTAAGTTGCTAGACGGGCCCATGTAAAACGAAATAAAGTCCTAATTTCCTTGACGGTTTGTGATCCACAAGGCTGTACTAAAATTTTGACCACCTTTTTTGGGTTACAAATAATCATAACGGTAATGACAAAACTGTGGGTGATGGAGACAAACGTTAGTCATTTTCGAACTGAGCGCCCTTCGCTCAAAAAAATAATTATTTAACACTCATTTTCAAAGAAGTCTTTCTGATCCTATAATTTGGTGAACAGTGTAAGCTGCAACCGTATTCAGAAACTCTTATTAAAAAAAAAGTGACTAGCACTGTACTAACTAGTGATTAACTTTTAGCATTGGTAGTCACTTGTTAGTACAGCGCTATTCACTTCAAGAGACGTTCCTGAATACAGCTGCTGAAGCTTAATGTTTTCACCAAATCAGGATTTTTCAATTCTCGAGTTCATTCTCTATCGGTGCATCTTATATTTTCTTTATTTTTTTACATTAACTGCGATGGGTTCTTACAATTGGACAATGCTAAATTTGCTGTGCAGGACATTTCGAAATAGAAGAGAATAAATTGCGTGCTAATGTTTCAGAGACTGTGTTTCATAATTTTATACTTCATAGCTGGAAACACTGGACTTTTCACTATTCAATTGTTAACAGAACACTGTCTCGCCGTCAAGTGTCAACAAAGTTGTTTTTGTTTATCAATGAAAAGAAGGACGCCCAAATCATCATATTCAGAATTGCTTTAATTTCTGTGATGTTCAATGTAGTGTCTCCAGTTTGAGCATATTCATTGTGTCATTTTTATGAGTCTAGATGCCGTACCTTGGTGACATAGCATATAACAGATGAACTGGAAGTGCAAGGTAAATATTTCTGCATGGAAGAATATTCTTTTTCATTTTCTAGGGTAAACTACCAGTCCCGTTATAGTTGGTATTACCATGAAGAAAATTTGAATAAACACTTGTGTATTCAGAATTACGTTTGAGATTTTATTATCTACGATTAGACTTCCACAATAGCCTTATTGATATTCCAGGTTTGCTGCCCAGACTTCAAAAATGATCTGTAGAAAAGTTTATAGGGTGACGGCACCAGTTTCCGGCTACTTAACGAAAATCCCGAATTCGATGTAAATCCACACAAAAGATAATAATAAGAAAAATATTTGACTCAATACGAAGTTTGTGCCATGTATTGTACTTGAATTAACGCTGTATCAAATGAAGGAACATATTTGTAACCCGCAAGAAGGATAGAATTGATTACATAGCAAAAATTATTACTTTCCAGCTACGGGGTTCCACTAACTGAATGCTAATTGCTAGTATCCATCCACACTTGTGAGACTTCCTCAAACCATGTAACACAAATAAAGGAAAATGAAATATAACAAACATTATATGGTGCAGATAGTGCAACTTGTTGTTAGGCATAATTTAATGCTACAGTGTTGAAACTTGCAACATTTGTTCTTTTCCGCGCCCCTACGTCACTACTTTAGGCGCTACGACCACAAACGCGTTTTACCGGTATTGAATTTTTTCACTCAACAACTTCTACCTTGAAAATAGCCGTGCACATCATTTTCGTTGCTCATTCCACTTGGAATTTATGCAAACGATCTCTTTTACGACGTATTTGGCATACAGTACTTCCTAAACCGTGTGCAAAATTAGGTGTCATACGGACGTCTCCTTGGTGATATAAAAATGTAAAGTTCAAACTTACTTAGTAGGACAGCGAGAATCCACCACCTTTGGAGTCAGTGTGGTGACTTTTACAGTGGCCTCAAATCTCAAACACCCCTTGAGATATTATGATAATAATTACCATAAAATAATGACCATTGCTTTGGTGGAGGTTAGGAGTTAGGTTCGGTTTTTTTTTTTTACGCACGCAAATTACTGTTAACAAAATAATAATAATTTTAGGTGGTTAGGCATCAAGTTCGGTATTTTTGTACTGCACACGTGATACTCTGTTAACTAATAAATTACTGACCACTGGTTAGACGGAGGTTACGAGTCAGACTCAGTTTTTTTTATTGCACATGCGATAGGAATCCTAAGAAAAACTCGCAGTAAGCGCATGTATGGAAGGGCCGACTAACATGTTTCTGGTGGGCAATAAATGTTAATTTGGTATGTATTACGTTATGTCTGTTCTTTTATTTGCAACAACCACTACCGCCAATTAAGAAAAAAGAGCGAATCCTGAACTAAAAGCAGTGTTTCAAACACATTACGCGCTTTCATACCGTCGGCAACTTTGATATCTCTTCAATTTTAAGACTTATTGAAATTTAATTCACTAAAATTCATTCCACCAACATAATTTTGCTTCTTACATATGGCCGAAGATTATCGATTCAACCTGTATTTTTTTTTCCCCCATTTTCTGACCCCAGTTGCATTATGTGTACCAATTATATATCTCAGATAATACAACGTTCTAGGCATTGAAACCTAAGAATGTTTGTTAATTAGTGGTCTGTCAACAAGAAAAATTATGCTCGTAAATTTTGTCACAAGTAAATAAAAATATCAAGGAAAATTTGGTAACCCTAAAATAAACAAAAAATGCCTGAGCTACTGGATCAATACTAGGGCTAATTTAAGCCGGGTTCTACTCCTCAAAGTTGATACCCGAACAAGATTCACACAGAAAATCCTTTCCTTCTTCCGAACCATAGCATAGAAAATTCTAGACGGCTGCGAAAAGTCCTTTTTTAATGAGACTCATTCCCTAACCTAGACCCTAGACCTAGATGAGTGGTAAGCCTTTTAATGAATGGGTAACGGTTGAGACAGCAAAGTTTCCGAGCCAACGTTAAACTCTAGGTCTCTTTCTTTTTACATATTCATCCGATGAAATGCAATGGCAAACCACCGTCGGTTCACCTGCCCAGGAAACTTATTGCAGAACACCAATCACCATCATCACATAAAGTTGAGAGAATGGTAGAGAATTGAATATCGGTCAACTTCACCCCATTCTGCATTACTTTTTTCGGTGGCCGGAAACTGCTGCCATTCATTATTAATATTAATTCCAGTTTACAGCCATAAGAGTCGACACCAGTAAACGTTTGTACCAGTAATCCAACCACGAGATAACTGCCATAAAGTTCAACAAAAATATTTCGATTTATTTCTACTGTGATTCCTAATGTTTCCTCTTCCAACGTGTGTACATTTATCAATAGCTACCACCCATATGTTACTTTCAATAGCTTGATCGATACATAACTGCACTTCCTCTTCCTACGAACGATGTAGACAATAAATGTTGAATGTGTGTGTGTGTTCACCACTGAACAACCGAGCCTCAAAATTTAAAACAGTTAATGACAAAGAAGCCTGTTTCTGAATATCGAAAGCGTTTACTAGAAACATGATTTGTCGATTCATTCAACATAACTCTTATGATGGGCAATGTAAAGCCAAGATCTCCAACAATAGATGGCAGCACTATCTCCGTATATGTATAATTTATTTGTATCTTTACACGAAATTTCAATGTCGCTCTCACAAATTCGATAGGAAAGGACGTTCATAACTATTTCGAGAGTTCTGTCCGTGCCGATTTTAAATTTTCTTTCTTGTTCATTGTTGAAAGAGTTTCATTGTTATAGGTTTGTATATCCATTACAAGAATAAAGCGATTTCAGCAATGAACAAGAAAAAAATCATACCGGCACAGATAGAACTGTTGAATTGGTTATGAAGTTTCTTTCCTGAAAATTTTAACTCTAAGCTTGAATTTGTAGGAGCAATATTGAAATTCCGTGCAACGATTAAAATAAGTTATATATAACGGAGATAGTGCTGCCATCTTTTGTTGGAGATCTTCACTTTACATTAGCCTAAATGTACTTTTAAAACTCTGATGACGCCACCTTAATCCTTTCCTTTGGCAACGGTGATACAACTACTCCGATGATATCATGAAGATGATTCTTATAAACGCATTCATAATTACATTGCGTATTTTATCGTCTCCGATTAGACGTATGTTCTTCTGGCATAAGTGACGAACGTGTTAAAAAAGTAGATTTATATCTGGACTCCCACCAGAGATAAGAATCTCCAATATCCATACCACAGCGAGCCCGAGTATTATTCACACCAAATTTGTAGTTCCCTTCAAATTCAAATATTTACCGTGGTTTACTTCGGACATAAATGTATAACGTGCGAAGAAATCAGATTTTTATATTTTGTTCCAGCAGAGATATTGGGCGGATACGATTTTTTTGATTTTCAAAAATTCATAAAAGAATAACGAAGCATATCCTTCGAGATACTTTGATACCGGTATGTTAACAGTGCACAAAAAATCAACTTTGATATTCAATCTCTTCCGGGTGAAGAGGAGTCCTGAGAAACGGAATTGTTTCTATTTCATCATCCATATTTGGATACCAATTTGACCAGTTTGATTACATTTTAGGTTTTCCATCCAGTAGACTAAAATTACCATGCGGATTTTAAATTCCCTGAGCCATAGTTGCGTAAAGGCCTTAAAACAAATATAATTAGACTTCAGACAGACCTCCACAGCAAACCTACAACAGGATATAACCATTTGCACTTTACCATACATACCCTCTCTCCTATACCATACGCACGCAGCTGTTCCTTTGGCAATCTACTTCAAGACTATAACAAAGTCATGATGCGCTGAAGGCTAAAGGAATGCTATTTGGTAGATAGGTAGAGTGGCGTAGATAAGTAGTCTTCAAATGATGAAATTATCTCTCACTTCAAACGTTTCGAGAACTAATGCTGCTCTCATGATGACAGAAAGAAAAAGCGCGTAGATAATTTTGTAAGAAGAATAGGACGAGAAATATAGCTTAAAAATACAAGGAAAAAACACTGGTATTTAACGTGTCTAAGTCCATGGCACGTTTTCTTAAGCTTTATCTCACTTCCTTCTATACTTCTTACAACAAACATCTAGGCGTTGTTTTCTTTGACCATGAGAGTCGTATGAGGTCTTGAAACGTTACAAGTGAGAGATGATTTCCTTTGAAGACTACCGTCATCAGGGGTGAAGTCGATCATTACTAAATGTGTTTTTGCACTCCAACCACAGCGTGGCCACATGAAACAACGGTAGCATCATTGGTACGAAGAGATTAGGATAGTTGCACGCAACAACCAAATGCTAGGATTGCAAATACAGAGCATTTGGTTGTGATCGACTTCACCCCCGATGACGGTACTGATCTACGTCGGTAAGTACTTCAAGACTATTTCAATAACCGCTCCTTAGTCTATACGGAGCGCGAATAGCCTCGTCACCTCCTCCGCAAATAATCAGACCGTGGCGAGAATCACAGGAAATTCCATCTAACTTCCTGTGAAGCTCCCCGAGCTCCAATCTTCTGACTCAGTACCTTACTAACCTTCGGCTAGTCCAGACACTTCTAAAAATAGCACAGCTCATCGTGGGTGCTTCAACTGAAACCGACAAAGACTTTTCTTCTTGTCCTTAAATAGTCTGTCGCAGATCAATGTAAACACGATTCTGAGCAAAGCTAGACCCATGTAGGTCCTTCTCGTCAATCTGTTATATTCAACATGTTCTGCTGCAAAACCCCTCCTGTTTCTTTTTTTTTTTTTATCCTAGTCTAATTTTTGACCATTCATTGCTCACAAGACTTTCTCGTTGTGACAGTTCTCCAACCTTATTTACCTCTGCTGTATCCTCTGTCTCGCGTTCTACTTCAGCGAGACCTCTCATCATTCGGATTATCGTTACTCCTTCAATTCACAATTACCTCATCTCTCTGTGCTCCAAAACACTTCATATCACAGCTGTACTTTTTAACAAACCTTCCGTGTTATTATCCGGAAAATTCTCAATCCTAAATCATTTACCACAGTATAAATGTACGAGCATAATCTCCCCCCCCCCCCAATCATGGACATTCCTATGTATGTATGTAACTTTCCTGCGCACTTGCTTCTGTTCTTTTGCCTTTCTTCCTTCTTCCCTGATTGCTTTTTTCACTAAATTTTCTTTCGTAAGAAATATGAGTAAAGTTTCCCATTAAATTTCCTTTACTTCCTGTTTTGCATATTGTTTTCTACTCGTACTCCATTTTGTTTTATTATTTACCAACTGTTTCTTGATGAGGGAGGGATACAGATAAAATAGACCAAGATAATTTTCGATATTTTCCGCTAATTGAGTACTTAAGTACCGTAAACACGGGCTACTTGAGTCCTATGTTCCTACTTAAGGCTATGAGCTCGCAATTCAACTACGGACAACAAAAGACGTTCACGTTGTTAGATGTTTTACTGGTATGGGACTATTCCCTATAACTGGACCAGTTGTTAATGGTTGTCCACCAGAGTGCAGGGCAGCGTGTGTTGTTTCATTTCTCCCAACCATAACTCGCATCTGTGCACAGTGGATGCATGACCTTAGAAATCAGATAAGTGCGTTTGTAATATATTCGTCCCGAAACTAATTCCCAACTTATCATTTTGTTGTGTTGAGACTATATTATTTTAAAATATTCGTTGTACACAACTTCCGAACTGAACCTATAGAAAGCTGGTTACTTGAGCCCAGACTGACTGTGCTTGCATCCAGATTTAACATGGGCTCAAGAGGCGTATAAACAGTTTGTATTGTATTGAATTTCTTATAAGAAGATTGTATGGTTGTTATGGTGAGGGACGTATCTATGGGTGGGTCCGAACCCCCATAAAATGCAGAATTGTGTGTAGAAAGAATATTATTTTAGGCGTAATGATGTGAATTTTGTATACAGGCAAACACAGTTTAGACCCAACCCACCACCACTAAAAGCGTCAGACTCCCTCCGGAACTAATTGCTGGGTACGTGGCTGGCTATGCTTTAATACTAAATTTCAAGCGTCTTGTAATTTGTTGCTTAAAGTAAGAAAAAAAAAAGATTCATGTGAAATACCACAGAAGAATGTTGATGAATATCCCAAAAACTTGTGACGTGACAAAATACTGCACTTCAATGTAAAATGTGTTACGTTTGTCTAAGTGCCAGTTTCTTTCAGTCGTTTCGTTGTCAGCAACATTGTTTAATTTAGTCTTGACGCTTGTTTTTTCAGCTTTGTTTGCTACCAGAAAAAAAGGAACTTTCTTACTGACTTTTGTATCATCACAACTAAATTTTGGCATCTTTTGTACAAGGACAAGTCTATTAATAAAAAACCTACTTCTTACTTGGTACCAGATCATTTTGTTATGGACTGCGAAAGGAACAAAGTACTGGATGAGGGTAACTTAAGCGTAATATATAAATCTTAGACGGACCAGAAAGTTTACATTTCAGCCAATAGCCATTCAGTATCAAATTTTATTTTCACAATTGTAACAAATATCGAAAACTTTGGGCTCAAGTAACCTGTGTTTACGGTACGGTATAAATTTATCGCAAATAATTTTTATTTTCCTTTCAGGGGCACGGGGCCTGAATCTCTATGGATCTCCCACTGTCCTTCAGAAAATTCTTTACTACTTGCGCTACCTACCTTGCTTCTCAGTTTTCTTTTTTTCTACTGAAATTATTTTCCCGCCGAGACGATTTGGGTTCTCTGTTAAAGAGCTTTCGGTGTGGCAGCCACTCTTTTCTGTCTTTGATAAACATATTTTAGACGATTTCTGCTTGTGTTGAAGCTTTTGTGCACCTGTCTGTGTGTCCTCAACATTCTTATTTTATCCTTTGTTTATATGAAGTAGAAGAACAGGTAGTAGAAAAGGTAAAATTGAATAAAAAAGACTGAGTACTTCATCTTGAGTACACTCATGTAAATTAATACAAAACTATATTAAAATTAACCATGCGTTACGATGTAGTTTCTCATCTTTAGTAGTATGACTTGTTGTAATAACTGCCAGGATAAGGAATCTAAGACGGCTCACGTCCACGTCAAAAACAATAGACAAATTTGTTGCGTGGCCGCAATACTGTTGGGAAACGACTAATGCAGGTTTTCATTTGTTAAAAAGTGAGATGGGTGTAGAGTCAGTCAGAATAAAAAAAAGTAGGCAGGAAAGATAAACCAATCGGAGACAGCGGAATTAATATATAATCAAGATAAATGGTACCGGTACTGAGATAAGAAAAATAACGCATAAGGCGTTAAGGAAAATTAGAGGTGAAGTAAGGGAACGTGGATGGTAGAAGAATGGGATAAAATGTTATTGCAGGGCTCTCAAGCCCTGAATGAAGGCTCCTTCATAAAGACGCTGTGTGGATATGTTTATGGTTGAGATGGATCACGTCAACACGAAAACTTGCATCAAAGACAGTGTTGAGCTGCTGCGCGTGTGCGAGAACTGCGGCATCAGGTTTGTTAATCACGGAAAGGTGACGGTGATTAGTGACACGCAGGTTTAAGGAACCGTCTGTTTCTGCTACGTAGAATGCAGGGTTGATTGTGCGGGTCAGAGCTGGCCTATAACCCGTTTGCCTATTGTCTTTGATGTTGGTGTCCGCCACCTTAGCAGCTTATTTGAACTTGTGAATGCATTTTCATTCTACTACTGAAGATGAGTAACTGCCTCGAAATGTAGAGTTGCTTTCGATAAACCATTTCTAGTTTCCTTCATATTTAAGTTAGGCTGTGTCCAGCGCAGCGAGGGTTTCCTGTCGTTGCTTTAACTTTTTCACTTACAGGTTCGTTTGTTAGAGCAATGATGGATTACGCACGTAACTCCTAGAGGCTATTAAGTTAAAGGAAAGACAGAAAGCCATCGTTTAGGAAGACATTTGCGTTTTGTTAAACAAATTTGGGTGTTTAAGTTTTGGTTTATTTATAGTATATGGAAATTACGGTTGTAGAAGGAAAAAAAAATAGTAAAAAGCTATTTTTTTCGGGAAAGTGTTAAGGGGACCTCCCGCGAAAGATCCCTCTTGGAGAACACACCTAAAATCCCTTAAACGTCCGCCATCTTGGAATTTTCAAAACAAATGAATTTCTTGCGATTATTTTGTCCGTTGAAAACGGAAAACAATGCTACAAATTTAGAATCTTGTAAAAGTGTTAAGGGACCTTCGTGACCTACCACAGAAAAATCACCGAAAATTCCCCTTGGGGTATATGTCAAAGATCCCTTAATCATCCGCCATCTTGGAATTTTCAAAACAAATGTGTTTCTTCAGAATATTTTGTCGATTGAATAAGAAAAATAATACTAGAAAGCTAATTTCTTCAGAAAAGTGTTAAGGAGAGTGACCTACCACAGAGAGAAACGTGCCAAAAATCTCTCAATGCGCCATCTTGAATTTTTAAAACAAATTTATTTCTTTTGTGTAATAGATCAATTGAAGGAGAAAACAAATACTACAATCCTGATTTCTTTTTGAATCTGGTAAGAGACCGCCTGACCTCCCACAGAGAAATTCCTTGAAGTTTCCTTTGGGAAACATGTCTAAAATCCCTGAAACATCCGCCACCTTTGATTGTTCAAATAAATGTATTTCTTTGAAATAGGATGTCAGTTGTAGAAGGAAACAGATATTTGAATCATTTTTTCTTTGGGATGTGCTAAGGGGACATACCACAGAAAAATGCCATTAAAATCTACCTGAAATCCCAGAACGTCCACCATCTAAAGTTTTCGGAAACAAATTTGTTTCCTTTAAACGGTTTGTCGTACGTTCATGTTGTTTGTATCAATCTACTACGTTGATACCAGAAAATATTCTGAAAGTACAACACGAGGGTTACACCTAAAAAAAAGAACTTTTTTTGTATATAATTTTCTCAAATTCGAAACAACATTCTGAGTACTTATATTCATCTAAAAATAAAAAATAGAATAGAGCGTTAAATTGTTATTCTTACTTCAAATTACGGGTTTTGAGGATCCAGATGAAAGTCAGAGGCACTGCTCAATGGGTAAGTTGTCATACAGCAGCAGCGTGGCTTTCATCCGATCGTTTAAAGTAAGAACAATTTGGGGCAAGAATAAGAGTAAGAATTTGAGGGGAGAATAATAACTTAACGATCTACCTGTTTGTTTATAGATGAATACAATTGTTCAGAACTTTTTGTAATTTGCAAAAATTATATTTTCTGGTATTAACTTAGTAGTTTGCTACAAACCACATGACCGTACGACAAATCGTTAAGGAGGAATAAATTTGTTTCGCAAAACCCAAAATGCTGGACGTTACGGGGATTTCATGCAGATTTTAGAAAATTTATCGTGGTAGGTCAGGTAGGTCCGCTTAGTACTTCCCAGAAGAAACTAGGCTTCAAATATTTGTTTCCTTCTACAACTGACAGACTATTTCAAAGAAATAAATTTATTTGAACAATCAAAGGTGGCGGATGTTTCAAGGATTTTAGGAATTTCCATGTTCCCGAAAATGAATTTCAGCGGATTTTTCTGTTGTAGGCCACGGAGGTCCGTTTAATACTTTCCAGAAGAAATTAGCTTTGTAGTATTTTTTCCTTCTACACGCTAGATACGGGTGAATTTGCCTGGACTAATGTAGTGAAACGGTCTTACTATTCTGAATGATGTGTTCTAATCCATATCAGACCAATTTTCCTCCTTGGAAGATATTTCTGGATAAACTGAAGACTTTTAAATCCATATCCAAGAATATATAAAGATTCGGATGGTGCCCAATTTCCGAAAATTATTCTGATACTAAGATAAAGAAAAGCAAAATAAATCCAAATCTACTGTCATTGATTTTATTAAAAAAAAAAAAAAATAGATTAGTATTGGGCAACGCATGTTTCCTTTCCGCCAGCAGCTTCTAACCTAACGTTTGATATCAAGGAAGTTAGAACTCAGTACATACGGAACAGTTATTATAACGGTAATTCTTTAAGGTCACGAAAGTTGGAGGATACGAACATAGTGCTTGAAAATAAAGTTCTGAGAATGATACATGGGAATAGTTGAACAGAGGAGGCTCCACAGACTTAGACGATTAGCTCGATATTGTAAGACTAATGAGATCACGACAACTAGGATAGGAAACTATGTGGTTCGGTCAGAAAAAAATGAATATCGTATTTCATATTCGGTAGGGGTTGATATTGCGAAGAGAAAGAGAGCGTTGGGAAGATGGAGACTCGTTCAAATGACAATATTAGAGGGTATTTACGAGAGGTGTGGTTCCATCGCAGCTCGCATCTTGAGGCCTTTGTGGTGGACAAACACCGTGTGCGTGGGTCTTCCTGAAGCCCTTCCGTTTCCTCCTACATTCTTCATTCCACCAATTCTTCAGTCATTACCTCTCCCGACTGATCCAAAGCTACCTAAAAGCCTTCAACAGAGTTCAGATGGTGTGGCGGTGAACATTAATTATTTATATTAAATGCTTCTGTTTTTGGGTTTCAAGAAACGCTACTTCAAATGTTATTACATTATTTCGGAGGGTTAGAATGCAGAATGTGATGTAAAATCAAGGCGTGATGTGAGTGCAAGAACACACGCAAAAACCCTTCTATTTGGTAACTTTTCACTGATATCACCTTTTGATTTTGCATCACATTCTCCATTCGATGGATCTGAAATAAGGAAAGTAACAATTTAAATACATTCAACTCCATATAGTACAAGTAGTTAATTGCCGGAGTAAAGAGTATGAAAAACAAGACCATGTAGCTTCTTCCGTGTACTCACACTGCCCATGCGCTTGTACACGAGAACAACAAAATGTTCTAAATGTTAGCCATAAGTTAGAGACGTTCTCAACACCTTTCCGTTATGTACGGCTTGGGAAGCCGGAAATTCTGGATTGAGTTTAGTTTGCTACTGTCAGTTATTTGAGCATTCCAAATTAACTAAGTTGGTTTGCAGTGATTCAAGATTGGTTCTTTCTTTATAGATTACTCACTTCAGGTTAGGTTAGTTTACGTTACAAGTATTAAACTTATTGCTTACGTAAAGGAAGCTCGAACTACACTGAAGCCGTTATTATTATTATTTTCACATAAAGTACGGTACATACCGTATGTACATACGGTACATACGGTACATGCAGCGGCCGACCGTCGTGATACAGGTTTCATCAAGGTTTTCCGCAGTCACACCAGGAAAATGACGAAATGGTTCCTTGAACTTAGGCTCTAGCTTATTTTTTCCTACATCCTTTTCCTGCCCTATCTCGTCCTGAGCCATAGATGTCCCGCGAATAAATCCCAGAAGCGAATTCAGTTCATTGAGGGAAAATATCAGATATATCTAAATTGTTGCTCTGATTATGTTATTTGACAGACGTCTTTGAGTGATCTGATTCTTCTGTTGCTCTCCAAAAACAATTCCAACCCTTTGAATGTAACAAGACTTTAGTAGAGTCTAACTAATATGTGGTTCTTTGTTCTTAGCAATAAGATGTGCCACTCTGTAGGAAGCTTCAGGCAGTGAGTGTTGTGTAGATACGAAATCCAACTTGGGTAACATATCAGTTGAGTTGAATCCAGCTATGTTCTGTTTAAGAGACTCTAATATTTTCTGTTAGTCACTAATTAAAACACGAATATAAAAAGCAAATATAAAGGTTTTTTAAAAAATATTCAGCTACAGATGTCGTTTCAACTACTTTGTCAATTCGATTCACAAAGATTCCACTTCATTTGGATATTTTGTATTGCAGTCGTTCGCTGAGTACAAAACATTATTAACATCATATACTCTCTTAGAGGCAGCAGCAATAATTCTGTTCCTGAGAGCTAGAAGCGCGTAAGTCAAATTTTAGCGATAATGTGATAATTACAATTGTGTACGACATCGAAAAAGACCTCAAATAATGTTTGTTCAATTCTTGTTATAAACGTGTTAATAATTTTGGTAGGCAAGTCTGTTATTTAGTTTGTCCATTTAGTTTTTATATGAAAGGAAGTATATTTTTCTATTTTCTGGACAACAAGGATTTGTGACTTACGCGATTCTAGGTGTCTGGTACAGAATTATCTAGCACTAGCATGAAATAATCACGAATATTTGTCAAAAGAATAGATCCTTCTATAGAAATTTGTTTCAGGTACAAATCATGAAATATATCTGGCTTCTTGCCTCGAAATGTTTTAATGAGAGATCGGAATATTAGTATTCTGTAAGTCAAATTCTCGAAAATTTGTATTTTCTGCTCTTTTATGTTATATTTTACTAGTATTCATGTGCTGTGACCTATTTTAGATGACAAATAGGTAGAACTTTCCTTGACCTTTAAAGTGTTAGCAACATTTAAATGTCCTCAAACAACGATAATACTTGTTTGATGATCGAACTTGTTTTGTTTTACCTAGGAGTGCCAGTTCAGTTGAAAATCATTGGAATTCTACCTTGAGGAAAACTGAGGAGAAGGCATTCTAGGAAGCACACGAAGGAGAGCTAAATTTATAATCCGATATTCAACCTCCTGATGTAGTTACGAATAATTTTCAAATATCAGAGAACAAGCCAATTATCTGTATCCTCATCGTCTGATATTTAGTAATCTTTTGTATGAAGCTGTGTATTTTCGTCCTCAGCCAATAATGTCAGAAGATAATTCGTTGGTAAGTTCAGTTAACATTCTAAGAGCTCGTATTCTGTGTACTGTAGTATTTGAAGGGAGCAGTTAGTCATAAGTTCGTAAATTTTTTTTTCATGGTGGATGAAGATGATTTAGGCCATTGTGACTTGTAACGCTCCTTGCACCCTATTAGGTTTGCCTGTCAGCTTTTTTCCTGATGAAAAATTCACCCAAGAAAAAGATCACTTCAGGTTCTACCAAGACCCGTTAGAACATCTGTTTCCGCTGTAGTAGGGTGTTCTAATTAGTGTGATCATTGTCGTGTGATGCTTTGGAGCGACAGTGTCAAGCAGACGTTGTAAGAAAAAGAAGAAAAAATTGGTCATTTTGAGTTAGCATAGAGAAAAGGAAATATAGTAATAGATCTACAATCACAGAGAAATCTACGAAAACTAGGTGCTTTCTAGCACGGCAGTACAAACATCCAGTAGAACAGACACACTTTTTAAATTTATTTCAAGGTGTTGAAGTATTTGGTCTTTTCTTTTAAGAATTGTTTTCTTATGTATCTGATTTACTTTGCTACTAACAGAGATATTATGGACTGTACTTAGTTAGTGAAATGTCTGGCAACAGTTGTGAGGAACCTAGAGCAGCCTAACCTTATTTAAGGCGCCGGGCTTTTTTAGGCGGCACTTGCCACCTCTCAACATCGTAATTAACTGCATTCGAAAATTATAATTTCCTGTAAAATCGATAAATCGATTTACTCGAAGCAACGCAAAGAAATTTTTGTTTTAAGTTTCTGCGTTGCTTGTGCTACATTCCAAAACACAAAATAAGTTTATTAATGAGGCTTGTTGTTTTAAATGTTTATACACTCTCACACAGGCTGTGATTTGCAGAAATTGTTGGGGGATAGGGCCATACTTGGAGGAGACAGCTTGAAACTAAAAAAAAACAACAAAAAAACAAAAACATGAGAATCCGTCATGTACATGTCAATGAATATCATCACGATAGGTGTCAGGATAGACAGTCTACACGTTTTTCATCTTCTCTACTACCTAGTTGCACATGTATAAAAATTAATTAACAAGTAATACAATGTAGAAAACAAAGATGTTTTTCTTCCTATAAATTTCTATCTTATACATGATTTCCTTGAAACTATGGAAGACTAGTAGAAATTCAACGCACTGTAAACCTGTCAATGAAACTCAACGAATACCTGATAGTGTGAACGCGGGGATTGCTGCGTACGTCATTCCACTATCCACCAGGAAGCCTGATGATTTATCCGATTGCTTTCAGATTTTTCCCTGACGCAAATCTGAACCGGACAGTGTGGAAAGCACTATTTACATGAAGACTCGACTCCCCATCAGGTTTCTATTAGAGAAAGTATTTGACAGGAAAACCTGAAAGTGTCAAAGGATCGTATGAAAACGAATGACAAAGCTTACCATCAACAATAATACTTTAGTTACATGAGAAATGAAGTGACTTGAAGAGCAAAAAAAAAAAAAAAAACATTTTTAATTCAGTATATTTACTGAATTAAAACTGGAACTCGGTACTTAAAATTGATGAAAACTGGAATAAGTTATTAAGGAGCTTTAAATTAAATTTTATTCTTGGTGTAAAAGTTAGGAATTTTTCATGTTTAGTTTAGAGTTCCTTTATTTTTTATTTTTCTGTCCTTCTTTTTACTTAATTTTTGTACATCACTTATAAATTAATTTCTACAGGACAAGGCTTAATTTGGTATTGCATGCTTAAATGTAGTAGAGAGGGAACCAGCGGTTCTTGTTAATTATAAATTCACTTTGTGTAGTCGGTACGGGATTGGCTGGCAGGGGTGCCAATCAGGAACCGCAGATAGCAGTGTCCCTAGAAGTTGTGTTGTTTATGTGATTTAATATGTGTTATGAAGCTGTTAGTTGGTGAAACTGTTACAAGTTTTAAATTTTTAGTAGAACATATTTACTTTGCTCAGCTATTATTTTATTTTACTGAAACATGTTTGATTTTACAGCCGAGAATAATAAATTTCAGAGTATTTTTAAGCACTGGGATTCCGAGTAGTAAAATATAAGCTTCCGTTCTCCAAACGTATGCTGTTAGTCCCAATGTAATGACCGTAAATCGTGAAATAAAATGTATTTCAAGGTATTGTAGAAAATCACATTTAAATGTAGATTTAGCTGGTACATATTTACCATCTCATCAGCGTACATTTAATTACACACGTTTGCTGTAGGTATTTTGCTTTACCTTGAAAAGAGATCAGCCTGTATTATTTTTAATTCGTAGCAGATGAAATAAAGTATTAAAATATTTGCCGTAAAAATATTCGGTTTCTCGCTACTAATAGTATTTGGAGATGTAAATTTTCTGGTGCCTTAAATATAACTTATACATAAGATCTTGATATAATGTTCTTGTCATCACTTAAACCTGGACACGGGTAGCTTATTTAAATCATGATACAGTAACTTGGAGCTATTCTATCAGATTTTTAGATTTCATTTTAATATTCCTGACTACTTTGTTTTTGCATTCCAGCCATGCAGTTTGAGTGGAACAGATCCCGAGGACGACATAGATCAGCTTATAAAGAAATTAAGCTACGATGAAATTAATTTATCTATAGAAATTGTTAAACGTTTACTTGACGCCGAGGGAAATGAAAGGTGTGAAGGAGTGAAGAAAGAAAACAATGTGGAGATAAAACAAGAGAAGGAATCCAAAAGTGTAATAACTGACTTAGGGGAGTGTTTAGAGGACCAGAAGCCCCCTTTGCAGGTGCGTTGTTCCGAACAATGTACAGTATTTATTTATCTTAATATCAATACAGTTTCCTTTCAGTTTTCTTCTATAGTTTCTTTCTATTCGTATATTTCAAAAATGTTATCATTTCATGGTCTGATTAGAAAACCGATTTGTTTTGTGGTCTCTTCGTAACAATATAGGATTCAGCGGTTGCGCAATATATCAAGGAGAGGGTTCGCCCACTTCCAAACTTCAGATTTGTGGTAAAATTAGTAGCATTTTAGGCAAACTTTTGTGCATTTTGCGTAACTTACACAATCAGTGTCTAGATAGTCGTTAACACCTCTCCTTTCGCCCGAAGATTCTGAAATTAAGTACCTTAAACAACTTATTTGATATTTTAAAAACAGTTATTTAGAAATTTAGGCATGGTGTGATAGATGTGTTATTTTTTTATTATCCTAATTTTTATATATGTAAGTACTGTAGGTCATGAGAGATTAACATTGTGCAATTTTGTGCATTTGTAAAAAAAATCACCTGTGCAGTATGAACCCCTAAAGTTCAGGGTCACGGACCTCTTTAGTTGTGAAAATATAAACAAAGCCTACTTCAGAATGCTATAGCTTTGTAAAACAACATTATTTCAGGTTTGTGTTTACATATAGTGATAGTACTATATTAGCTGATGATGACTATTCAAAAATTCTAATGGGGCATTGTTGCTTTCCATTATTGAGTGGCAACAAGAAAGGAACTAAAACCCCTTTTTGTATGTTTTAACGTATATTTTCTCAGTTAAGCAGCAACAGGGCAAGATACATTCACGTGAAATTTTAAGTTTATGGTGAAACTAAACTATGTGATATGAAAAGATGTGGGGTCTCAATGCTGTTATGGGTGAGAGCTAGTTGAAATTTAAATATGACCGAAATTTGCGATATTTATTGGCCATTATCTCGATTCAGCATCACCGGGCGGGAGATCGGATTGTACCTTATTGTCGCTGGAGCTGTAGCTGCAAATGTTGGGAAAAGATAAAACGGTGGAGTCTTCTTTATTTTCCAAGGAGAAAGCATTCTTAACATGTTGTATTTCACTGTTTTGGGGCCAGTCCTTCTGAAATCTTTTAGCGTGGTTGCTCGGCCACTTATTAAATTTATATCCAAAAGTCTTCCTCCAATCCGCTCTATCCATTTTCTCTCTCACCATGTGAAAACGCTTTTCCGAAACGTAACCGCTTTTCTTTTGAATGGTAAAACTCCTGTACACCTGTCTTGGTATTCTAATATGTAAATTCCTTTTTCCTACTTTTTTTTATCATCTTTTATTATTTACTGTAGAAAAAGATAACTTTGATATTCAATCCCTTCCGCGCAAAGAAACACTCTGAAGAACGGCATTGATTTTATTTCAATAATTACATTTGGATACTATTTTGGCCACTTCGATTACTTTCTAGGCTTTTCATGTAGATGACTAAAGCTATCAAGCACACTTTAGAGCTAACAAGGGTGTTTGTTTTCATTGCCTAGGATAAATCAGTCCAGGAATATTACATTCTTCGTATACAGAAATTTTGGCATATGCCGGAGTACAAAAATGGCTACCATTATTTAATCGGTTGGGATAAAAATTAAAATCTACCTGTTCTGAACTATTCCTGCATAAGAGCTACAAATTTTTATTAATAGAAATGCGGTTACGTTTCGCAAAAGCGTTTACGCATGGTGTGAGAAGATCGACAGAGCGGAGAGGATTTGTGTTAAGAATACGCCATTTTGCCGATGATGCTGGTTAACATTGTGGCACGTTTAAGGAGGCGCGAAAATAACAGATGGGTCGGAGAAAACACCAAATGGACAAGAAAGTGAGAAGGTTACTACTAGCAGGTTCGGGGCTTCCTGGAGAAATAAGAGGGTAAAGGAACAGAGGGAGGAATAATAATAATAATAATAATGAAGGTGAAATGAAAAGGGGAGGGAGTAAAGAAACAATATAAAAAATGGGAAGTGTAACAGGAGACGGAACGAAGAAAAGAGAAAGGAAGAAGGAGAAGACACTGCGTTGCAGGGAGTTACAGGCAGTTGAGGCCGGGTTTATGGTTGGTGGAAAGAATATAAATGTACGTCTGCTCCCATCTCTTTCTAATTGTGACAGGTGGGTCAGGGTTTTCATGATACTGACTCGAAAGGTTTCGTCAAAGGTGCAGCCGTGATAGAAAGTGTGTTGAAGTATGGGGAGGTGCGGTGATTTGGAGGAGTACCGGTGGTTGTTGATGCGGATTGTTAAAGGAGTGTGGGGTTCGCCAACGTAGAATGCGGAACATAGGTTACAGCATATTAGATAAATGAGATTGGAAAATACGCAACTGCCGGAGTGTCGGAAGAGTACGTCTTGTGAGTTATAGGACGTACGAAGGTCAGACTGGGATCAGACATCAGACAGGTTCTATAGCGGGGTCTATTGCGTTTGCCAGCTTTTAGAGTAGGGGTCAGGATTGGCCCGGTTCTGGTGAGAATCGTGTTGAGGTTCAGGGGCCTGCGATAGTGTATTTTGGGAAACGTCGTGAAAACTTTCAGTTTCAGATGACCCAGTGAGTATGGTGTGTGCTAGTTTGAGGAGCTTTTCGGGGGAGGGGGGGCTTGAAGGAGAAAATTTGGAACGGAGGAAGCTTCGCGGGGAGGTCGGTTGAAGTTCGGGTAATTACAGGAACGATGCAGTTGTTTACGGATGAGGTGTTTCAGATATCACCGCTCAGTTAGAGCTGAGGGAACGGCACTGAAATAATTTTGGACAGATCGTCAGAGAACAGATGCGGGAGTCCCGGACAACGAGAACTTTAAGAACAGAGCGTTTGGTATGGCATGGATGGGAACTGTTGAAATGCAGGTACTGCATACTGTTGGTAAGTTTGATGTGAACACCTGTCTCATACCGATTGTTCTTGACCCAGACGTCCACATTGAGGAAAGTTATGTGTTCCCTCGAGAAGGACCAAGCAAACTTGACGGAAAAGGTGCAGTTGAGGTTTTGCAGGAATGTTTGCTGAGACTTGTCGGTGAGTCCGGAAAGAGAAAATATTGTCTATACAGTCAAGCTAGGTGACGGATTTGAGAGGTGTGGAGTTGAGGTGTTAGGTCGCCAGGCACCCCATGAAAAGGTTGGCGTAGGAAGGGGCCATGCGAGTACCCATGGCTGTGCCTTTGATTTGCAGGAAATTGTGGTTCTCAAAGATGAAGTTGCTCATGGTGAGGACCAACTGGGCTAGCTGAAGCAGTAATGATGTGCCTGGTTTACGAGGACTACGTCGTGTGTCGTGAAAGTGTTCCAAGGGCAGCGAGGCCATGGGTGTGGGGAATGTTGATATAGAGCTTCATCACGTCGACTGTAACTAAGATGATGTCAGGGGGAGAGGGTCAGAGATAGAATGTATTGTGGAGAGGAAGTGGTTGGTGTCGTTGATGTAGGAAGAGAGAACCTGGGCAAACGGTTCGAGATGGCGGTCAAGGAAGGCGGAGGTTCTTTCGATGAGGGTGCTAATACTGGAAACGATGGATCTGCTTGGATTACCAGATATATGGATTTTGGGAAATAGGTAAAACCACCATCTCCAACCTTTGTCTAGGCTCTCCCTTCCTACATCAAGGATATCAACTACTACCTCTCAACTATACATTTTATTTCTAATCCACTCCTACCTGACAACATCTTAGTTACAATCGACGTGACGTCACCCTTACCAACATTCCCCACATTCATGGCCTCGCTGCCCTTGAAACGCTTTCTCGACACACGCCAAAGTCCTCATAAACCCCTCGCCGGCCGGGTGGTCGAGCGGTCTGCGGCGGCAGGCCATCGGCTCGAAGGTCCCGGGGTCGAGTCCCGGCAGGGGCATGGGTGTGGATTTTAACTGGCTGTAAATGGGCGAATCGTGACGGGCCGAAGTCCAACGTTACTAGACTGGCCCATATAAAAATAAAGTTTACCAAAGCTTATAATAAACCCCGCACACCATTTCTGCTTCAACTAGCCCAGTTTGACCTCACTGTGTACAACGTCACATTTGAGAACCACAATTACTGCAAATCAAAGGCACAGGCATGGGTACTCGCATGGCCCCTTCCTACACCAACCTTTTCATGGGACGCCTGGAGACCCAACACCTCAACTCCACACCTCTCAAATCCTTCACCACCACGGTTATATCGACGATATTTTCTTTATATGGAGTCAAGAGTCTCTGGAAACATTTCTGCAAAACCTCAACTGCACCTTTCCCATCAAGTTCACTTGGTGCTTCTTGAGGAACACAACTTTTCTCAATGTGAATGTCTGGGTCGAGAACAATCGACCAAACCTAGATTAGTTTTTCAACATCCACCTAATGTTAGAAACATCTTAGTCCGTACAAATCCTTCCTCGCCACAGACCCAAACAGGCGCCCATGCATACATGAGATCCATATGTAAGATCTGCTCCATTTTAATCTCTTCTCCCATATTCAATATAAATACTGCTAATTGCCGATACACCTTAAACCCCAAAGATACATGCCACAGCTCTAATGTTATATACATCCTAACTTGCAAATTTTGTGATGCCTTTTATGTGGGGGAAACAGGTGGACCTCTCAGCAGTCGTGTTAATAACTATCGTCACTTTTGTTCTAGTAACAAACAGGATGTCTCAGTCTTCTTACACACCGAGTCTCAAACCCCAATTTTGACCTATCTTTCCCGGTTGCCATAATCCACATCTTACCCCTACGACTTGCACCTCAACAGACCGTCTGTGGGACATTGTCTTTATTCGTGGTTTAAAAGCGAAAATGTAACCTTCAGTAAATCTAACCCTTTTTTCTGTATTTTCAACACTTTTCCTTCCATAATCATATCCAGTACCCCACATGCTGTACAGTTGTCAAGTGTTTCCCAAACGATGCTCCGTCCGCTACGTGTCACTACTGTCGTCCTAGTCTTTTGTTCTATCCACGTGTGTGCGTCTCTCTTCCTCTACAGCATGTCTACGGTATTAATACCGAAATATTGCAAAAAGCTATGGGATGATTAATGTTGTGTACGTGTGTGTGTTTCTTTCTCTTCGGAACAGATAAGCTGCAAGTATTTTCCTTTTAACCATATTTTTGAAATATGTATGTCTCTTATACGAGAATAGTTGAGAACGGGTATTTTTTAATTTTTTCCCTAGTTAATGGCGGCCATTTTTGTACTCCGACATATGCCAAAATTTGTGTATACGAAAGAAGGTAATATTTTTGGACTGATTTATCATCGGAAATGAAAACAAACATCCTTGTTAGCTCTAAAGAATGCGTGATAATTTTAGTCACCTACATGAAGAGCCTAGAAAGTAATCGAAGTGGCTAAATTGGTATCCAAATTTAATTATCGAAATGGAATTAATGCCGTTTTCCAGAGTGATTTTTTTTTCTTTTTTTGCATGGAAGGGATTGAATACCAAAGTTATATTTTTGCACAGTAAGTAATAAGTGTATTTTTAAGAAAAACAGAATATGAAGGCTGATATGAGAAGCTTTTCCAAAACCCAATATTTCCATTTTTTTCTGTCTTTCATTTAATTTACAAGTTCCCGATTCGATTTTGTTGTCAGATGGAATGGGAAAGTAGACTATCCAATTAAAATAAATGGTTTAATATAACATTTGCTTCAAAATGGAATCAGGAACTTGTTTATGAAATACAAGAAATTAAAAAAGAGAGTAAAATGGAAATACCGTCTCATTTCAGTTTAAACTGGCTGACCCTTAACTTTATTGTAAAAAGACACAGCAAACGTTACAGTTCCAATGTTCAAACAACATCTTCCTCAGACGCAACACAAACAGTTCATAAGAATGCAGTAGAAGGCCAAGGGATCCTTCATATATGTCCTCCAAACCGCTCACACATGTTTCCTTAGGGTTTTTAAATGATTTTTTAAAACCCAAAAATTCTGTTAGATGCATATTGAAGGCCCATGGTGGGACAAAATGTACAAATCTATTTTTCCACACGTTGTACATTTGTGTCAGGAGAATGTACGGTAGAATCTTCAACTTCGACATTTGAGTTTTTAAGGACGTTAACATGTTTGTAAATTGGTGGTGAATACTTTTCATAAACGTCTGCATTCATAAATTTTTACATGTGTCGCAATAGAAAAATGGCCGCCATTAATTCATCGGTTGGGATAAAAATGCAAGAGTATCCGTTTTGAGCTATTCCTATTTAAGGGATGTAAATATTTCTAGAAAAAAAAACATTTTGCAAGGGGCCGAGAAAGCAAGCAGAAAGATTTCAGATTAACTAGCCCCAAAGAAATGAAATACAGTATGGTAAAAAAAAATCCTGGAAAATAAAAAAAAAGATCCAACCGTTTTCTCGTTTCCTAACGTTTATAGACATTTCCGGCGACACTGAGGTACAATCAGATCTTTCCCACGGTGATGCTGATTCGAGCTAATTGCCATTAGAAACCGCAAATTTCGGACATTTTTAAATTTCAAGTAACCTTCACCCATGACAGCATTGGGACCCAACATATTTTCATATCACATAGTTTGACCACAAAATGTAAATTTCAGGACAATTTATTTTGGGGTGTTGCTGCCTAGTGAAAAAATATACGTTAAAAACATAAAAAAAAGGGTTTTTAATTCCTTCTTTGTTGCCGCTCAACAATGGAAAGCAACAATGATCCACTAAATTTTTGAAAAGTCATCATCAGCTAATATAGTATCATCACTATATGTAAACAGAAACTTGGGTTATATGCTTTTTCGTATTTTCGCCACAATAGTGTTCCGTGACCTTTTACTTGCGGGGTTCGAACTGGGCAGGGGTAATTTTTCCAGGGGCGAAACTTGCGAAATGTCATCACCTATTTTCATGTAGTAAAAAATTAGGAGAATGAAGGAGTACAACTATAACACATTGTCTGAATTTCTGAACAATGGTTCTTAAGTTCCATGACACCTGTATATGATAAAAAATCGGGTTTTACGAACTGTATCCTTTCTCTTGTATTATGTCTTCCATTGTTTCATCTACTTGCCTGTCAACATCCTCAGAGATGTTATCAATTGAAATTTGCGATTCTTGTTGTCTAAAGATAATTTGGATCATCGCAACCCAAATTTTAAATCCAATTCTTAACGCCTCCCAGGATGTTGACGGATAAGTCGATGAGAGGCTTTTGCTAAACACACTTATTAATTAATCTATGTGTGTGAAAATGAGTGTTCGACTTTTTGATTGTCTGTTACTTCTACACGTGTCCACTGGTCTATATCAACCTGTACATTAGGGTGGAGCGAAAAATTGACTTTTTCACTTATTTTCGAAATCTATATGGGGCTAGTGCGGGAAAGTTGCCAAATGATCTCAGGAATAAGTGTGAAAATTTTCAGTCCATTTCGTTAATGTTCTGATCTCCCGCCAGGGGCAAATTTGGCGCTTCCTTCAAATTATTCAAATTTAGACGGTTTTTTGCATTTTTTTTGCATTTATCTCGCTTATTTTTGAGGATATGTCAATGTTTCTTACATCGTTAGAATCGTTATGGCACGGAATTTGAAAAGGTTTGGTGTTCATTGTCATTGTTTCGCGTTTTTGACATTCTTTCGGGCAAAATTGATATATTTAGGGAAAAAATCACAAGTTTTCGTATGTAAGAATTTTTCAGTTCAGATTCATGGGCACTTTTGCACTTATATTATTAGTGTTGCACATTTTTGCGAAATACTAAACACAAGCATAATATAATTAATCCATAATTACATATTACTCTCCCAAGGTTGTGTTCCCGCTGATGTTTAGAAGTGTAGCCGAGATTGCGTCATTCCAGTTCTGAGTATCTGTGAACCACAGCAGCATTACAAACAAAGTGTGTGCTTAAATACTTTAGTGTTTAGTGCGAATGGGATTTTTCTCTTATTGATGTTGAAACTTGTAGTCAAGATTGCATCAGCCAATTTATGATCAAAAGGCTATACAAGTATATAACAGTAAATTAGCAGCTAGCAACATTACGAAGTGTTTAGTGTGAAGGTGAATTTATTTTGGTTTTGATAATACTGAAAATACTACAGATATAAATAAATACCGAATACTGTGAATTTGTCAAATCAAATTACCCCGGACTGTACAAATGAGTAAAGTTAAGGAAAAGAAAACTAGGAAGAACTCGGCATGTCCAATTTTTGGAAATCCATCGGAGTTTTCCGTTGTTCTACCAACTGTCGAAGATGTGTTGAAGTTCTATCTCTGGATTCGAGATCAAGCCGCTGCGGAATCAGGAAAGCCGAAACCTGTTTCGGAAATTGCAGACATCGTCGGCAAGAAAGTAGAGGAAATCTGGACAAAGGCATAAATCCCAGTCATCTCCCACAAACGAGTTGTTGATATGATTCGCTCGTATCACAACAAGTATTCCAAAATTATGAAGAGCGTGAAGAAAACAACTGAATATGCTATTCAGGCCAGAAAGGCGTTTCTGGAAAATACCAGAATTACTCTTCGACATTGCAGCGTGCAAATGTCCTGATTTCCGAAGTTGTACTTGTGAGCAATTCAAAAGAGTCCCTTCCATGGAAGGAGATTTCCTGTGTGATCAGCGAACTATCAGAAGGATGTTCATTGGATGCTTTTATACGAAAACGACGAAGTGAATACTAAGGAAAGCAGAGAGAAAGGAGAACAGAGAAAAAGCAAGGAAAAGAAAGTTGAAACAAACTTTAGAAGTGCAAAACATAGTGAAAGTAACGGAAACATTGAAGTTTCTGTGACTTCTTCAGATAGCTATGATGATGAAGAGTCAGACAGAAATGCTTCCCAGCTCGCGACGACGATCTTCAGAGATGTGGGAATCGTAACAGAAGATGATTATTCCAAGGTCGTAGATAGGAGCAAAGTAAGACGAGAGATGAAGAAAAGCAGAGGGCACTTACAAAAACAATGTGCAAATGAAGAGACGGTCCTGCGAGCACTCTACTTTGATGGAAGGCGCGACAACACGATCAGTCAAGAAAAGAAAGGAGGAAAGTTCCATCGAGTTGTTGTTAAAGAAGAACACGTGTCTGTAGTATAGGAACCCAGCTCTCTGTATATCGAACATTTCACGCCATCGACAGGGGCCAGCACTTCCATTGTTGAAGGACTATTGCAATTGCTAGATAAGCAGGGATTTTCAACAGAGCAGATTCTGGCTGTTGGTTGCGACGGAACTGTGGTGAATACTGGACATACCGGTGGAGTTATCAGACAGCTTGAAACAAACCTGGGGAGACCGTTACAGTGGGCAGTCTGTCTACTTCATGCAAATGAGTTGCCACTTCATCATCTCCTTCAATATTTGGACGGTCCTACGACCGGACCCTACACGTTTTCTGGGCCTATAGGAACTCAACTCCAGAAGTGCGAGACACTGCCAGTGACTATCTACGAAACTATTGACACAGTTGTGCCGTCAGTGGACCCTAAAGATCTCAGCTCTGACCAACAATAACTCTACGAAATATGCTAAGCAATTGCAAGTGGACAATGCACTACATCCTTGGAAATCAAGAACCCTGGAAAACTCTCGCAGTTGAGATGGTTAACTACTGCCAACAGAATTCTTCGACAATACATAGGTACAGCGAATCCTTCTGGAGACTCTGAAGACGCTTGCTACATTTGCCTTAAAGGTGTATGCTCCAACTTGGTTCGATATTAAGTTCAAACCGCATTTTGAGGGGGGGTCGGAGTATCTCTGGAGTCTATTCGCTCGGTCTCGGCATCTTAGCGAAGAATTAAAGAAGATAGTAGACCCGGTTATTCAAAGAAATGTTTTTTTTTTGGTCATCCTGAAATCATCCTTGTTTCCATGGTTAAAGACGAACGAACACATATTCGGGAACTTGCGTTGAGGAAAATTCTGAAGGCAGGGCAGAAGGAAAGAAGGAGCTATTCGCAAGTTCAAGGTTCCTCCAATGAACCCTAGCGCAACGGACTACATCGACTTAATCAACTGGAACGAGTGCGAGGTGACCGAGCCACCTATAACAAGAAACATACCCAGCAGTGAGATCAATAGGATGTTGGAAGGGGAAATTCCTCTCGAGGTTGATCAACTGGATATCATCAACATTCCTTGCCACACACAGTCTGTAGAAAGCATTGTCAAGCTTGTCACTGAAGCCTCCAGTGCTGTTTGTGGGCCTGACAACAGAGACGGATTTATCATAGCGAGGCTGGAGAGCAGAAAAAGACGACCGAAAGTGGAGACAAAACAGGACTTCTTCAAATCGTAGAAAGAAACATTCCCAGATTGTAGGTAGGGTGGTTGGGTTGGGTATGGGTGGAACTAGAATGCAGCCACCTCCTCGTGATTAGTTCTGGGTCATGGAAGGATGTGTAAAGGATATTGTGCACTTGCAGAAATGCAGAGTACAATTATACTTTACCGCCTGAAGTAAGCGAAGAGCTGCTAAACAAATATAATTTTTATGTGCATTCTGAACAATGCACGGGTACTGCCAAGTATGAATTTTTAATAGAAAATCTGGTTTCCCGCCAAAACCGTCTGATAATCGCGAAATAGTCACAATGAGTACTAAACATTTCTAATGTCAGTATCATGACGAATCTAACGATGTAAGAAACATTAGCATATCCTAAAAAAATAAGCGAGATAAATACAAAAACCGGCTAAATTTGAATAATTTGAAGGAAGTGCCAAATTTGCTCCTGGCGGGAGATCAGAACATTAACGAAATGGACTAAAAATTTGCACACTTGTTCCTGAGATCATTTGGCAACTTTCCCGCACTAGCCCCATATAGATTTCGAAAATAAGTGAAACAGTCAATTTTTCGCTCCACCCTACTGTACACACATGTACGTTAGTTAGTGAGACGCGTAGAGGTACTTTGGCCGCCGAAGTTGTCAGTGTTGCCAATTTATTCAAATAATCTAATATTTCATATTGCTTCCATAGACATTATTCAACACAATTGTAAAATATTGTGAGCGTTCTGTTCCTAGGCATCCCAATTTTCAGTATTGCCGAACCACATGTAAAGTTCAGTTTTTAAAACGGACCCCAAATAGTTGTGTATGCATCCGCACTAAAGTTGACGTGAACATTGGACAGCATAAAAAATACTTTGCATCTCTCCACTCTACAAGGATCCTAGTGTTACCAACCTATTTGACACCGCGCCAACGGACGAGTGTACAGACTCGTATCTGGAAGCTGGTTTCTGAGGAGATTCAGAACATTCGGGGAAGGGAAGGTCCGATGTGTGTCTGGGTTTAAATTATATAAAATGCATATAATTTCCCGCAAGGGGGGTGGGTTCTCTTTTGGTATATCAGCTAGTAGATTTATATCCAAACCCTTTTTGAAAGTATGTTGAGTCCTAAGACGTGTTTCGAAACCCCAAAATTTATCCTTAAAAAAAGTAAATTGAACATTTCCCGTCATAATATAATTTATTGGTTTTATCCGCTGTGCAATCCACATCAACTTTTAAACAAGTTATTTTGAAAACCGTCAAAAGTAACAGCATAAAGGGAAATTCCTGAAATCTTGGATTTTATATAATTTCTCCCTTTACTATTACTACAGAGTGGTAACGTAATGTACGGACAAGTGTGTGCAAGAACAGTAGTACGCAAAGAAAGAAAAGCAGTCCTAGGTAACGGGCTGGAAATTCAGCCTCGCATCGGAGCTACAGGCTGACGAAATCGTGAGAAAATGAATTTTAGAGCTTGATATTTCCAGTATCATTAAGAGTAGCATTGATGCGGCATGGTATCCTCAAAGACTTCAAACTTGCTCTATCCAAAAAAGGATGATGCAATAAGTGCGCAAGAGATTCCCCAAGGGAGGTGGAGGATTCTCCGAAATTCTCTGAAGTAAAAGTTTATTCGTGCACTTTTCGTTTCTGATAAGCCCAGAACTGTTCAGTTAAGTGCAACTATGATGGGTTTGGAGTGTTGTCCTTTCTCGCGACGCAAGTGATGCTCAATTCCCGCATTTTGTGAAAGTTGCCGCTGCGCAATGAACTGCTGCGAGATGGGGTCAGAAGATGTAACCTTGGTTATCAGGATAGAGCTGTTGAATATACGGGTGCAGTGCATTCCCTGATGTACGTTTCAGCGTTTATTCCTCCCCCTCGAATTGCAAAAATGGTTCTGGATGCCCTTTTGGGACAGTTCATAAAGACACCGTCACTTTCTCTACGAATTTGGCCTTTTAATGTGAACTTTTGGCTGGCGATGCTGCTTCTGCCTTCTTCACAATTTGATTGGATGTGGGGAAAGGAAGGGGCAGTATCTTCGGTTGACGAAATAAACGTCCAAATCAAATAGAGCATCCTTGGGCACCTAAAGCCCCTCGTACACCATTCGATAAAGCTTGAACAAGTCGTTGAACAAGAAATTTGATTAAAATGACATCACGAATTATTGAATCCACGCAGAAAATCTCTTGAATTCAAGTCCTCTCATCCAATACATCCTATTTAGAACTTGTCTTATTTTTGTTGAATTCAACGCAGTGATCTACCAATCATATCGCTGGTGACTTGAACACGTGACTACTGTGCTTTTGGAATGCTAAGAAAATAAACTGTGGACATGGAGCAGGGTAACAATGTGTAAAGCCCTTGTTTTTATGATGCGAAATAAAGATATGATCAGAAAATTAAAACTAATTATATGTACAAGAAATTACATCGCATCATGCTGAGGTAAAGTGTACCTGATGTTTCTTCTGTAGTTTTTGTACAATCACTATTGCAATAGAAATTCATATAGGGGGCCCACTATAATTCCTTATAAAGTTTGTATAGTATTTAGAAGCAGTAGGATATTAATATTTAAAGTGCCATCATCATATATGTGGAAAGGTCATCTTTTTTTTTTAACTTGATGTCGGAAATTTAAAGCTGCTAAACATAGAAGTATCTGGGTACACTTTACTTTACGGGACGAAAAAATGCAATATTTTCCAACGTATGTGGAAGTGTTGTAACTTAAAATACAACAAAGTTTCGAGTCATGGAAGATTAAATTAGAGTGATGTAGCGAAAAGTACTTGGAACAATTTGGCTGCTTCCACGTTGGTGAGCGAGCACATTAAACCGTGCATGGAATAGCGAAAAGTACTTGGAACTACTTGGCTCCTTCCACGTTGATGAGTGAGCACATTAAACCGTGCTTCGCAAATAATAACCTTCTTTAACCCGCCTTTGCTTATTCAACATTGTGGCCATGATTTTTGAAGGAAATCATGTGTCATTCATAATACGACGCAACGCTATTAATATTCCTCCGCATGCCTACAGTCTGCATGTAGCTTGCCTAATGAACGCAAATAAATCTATCCTGACATGATCGTTATGTTGATCAACTTAAATGCATATTTATCTAAATAATAATGACACATGCTTTTCCTAACACTTTTTGCATTGCCCACTGCCGTTATGTGTTCATAGAAGTATCTGCGATGTTTATTTGCAAGAGAGTGAGTTGTATAGAGCGTACGTATGGCTCAATAGCTGTCGAAATTTCCCGGTCATAAAGTAAAGTTTCTCCGTCTATCCAAGTAACTTTGTTTATGTATTCTCCGTGCACGTACTTTTCCCTCGCCGAACAACAATCTCAAAGAAATGTTCATGCACCAAAAATAATAAATTGACACAAAACTAATATTTCTATTATAGCCCACTTTAAATGACCTCTTTCGTATAAACGAAAGTGATTGGAGAACTTGTAGAAAAAGCGTTGGTACTGGCTGCGATGCATGTTATATGGCAGCCAGCTATTGTGCCATATTTTGCCGTATGTTGGCTTTATACCACTTACAAATATTTCATACAGGCACTTTGATAATCACCTACTAATTTCTAGCAACTAAAAATCAGCTACAAATAGCCACATCTCATAATTATTTACATAAATATGTACTCAGTACATGCAAATATGACGCCATGTGAAGGAATACTAAATGGTATCACTTCGTGTTATGAATAACATAATTTGCTACAATAACCGCCGATATATAACCGTTGGGCGAAGAGTGGTTAGTTAAAGTGGGTGCAGCTCCGAAGCTGGTGGTGCCTTTTTGCAGAATTTGCATTAGGAATTGTGTGACTTGGAAACATGAGATTTGCGTTAAAAGAAGTGAATAATTATTGCTGTGAAGTGGGAACTATATCCTTGCGGGTGAAGAGTGAAGAGGGTAAAAGGTCCGTGAGAGTAATGTTCATCGCGAATAAATAAAAAATACAGAACCTGACATTAACTAACTCTTCTTCACTCGCTAGAAATACTGTCTGTGTTCTTGTGTCAAAATACGTATCATGCATAACACGAAGTGTCACTATTAGAATGCTTCCATATGGCGCTATCTTGATCAACTGGAGGGCGTAATTAACGAAATAATAATAAAATATGGATTTTCACTTTGGATTGTTAGTTGTCGCTAGATGTTTGTAGAAGTGCGTGTAACCGGAAATAAATAAAAACTTATAAGAATAGAAAAGAGTTTTGAATAAAGCAATAAAAAGTCGACGTTCGAGGGATCACCATCTACGGAACTGCAGCTGTTAGTAAGGTTATTATTTTATTACAAGCGATGCATATCATGTTTAACATTCACTCCATGTGCCCACTTTCGACGCAGAAGGAGCAAATCGACTCATGTGCCTTTGGCTCCTTCACCTTCATTTAACACTTCCGCTTAACTTATCGAATCCTGTACGAGCACCGTCCAAACACTTTCAACACTACTTGGATACAACCCTTTGATTATTTCAGTAGGATCGTGTACGCACTCATCCAACTGTTTGTTCAAGAATTTGATTCTATGTTTATTGAATCGTATACGAGGGGCTTTAAACAAATGGTACAGTCGTTTTCGCTGCTTCTTCTTTTATTCAGGCTTTACTTCAGGGCTAGTTTTCTGCCCTTTCTGTGTATCCGATATCTTGCACTAACTTCTTCGTCGTTTTGTGACAGTGCCTGAATTTCTTCCCCAGTTGTCTGTAGCTGAAGATGACTTTCGTGTGCATGATCCTTTGCATAACTTGGTTCTCAGTTTTGCCCAATTTCTTCCTCGGGCGACCAGATCCTGTCTTACTCTTCACTCCCTACGCATTTACTATCTTCATTGGATACTTGTAAACCCAACTTCAACCACATTCTTCCTTAACAAAATGTTTTACAGTATCTATCTTAAATCTAACTTTTCTTAAATTATTTCATTTACAGGTGTTGTTTATTTGATCCATTTTTTGTGATTAAAAGATTAAGTTACTTTAGGGATAACAGCGTAATCTCTCTTGAGAGCTCTTATCGACAGGGGTGTTTGCGACATCGATGTTGGATTAAGATTTACTTAGGTGTAGGTGCTTAAGGGAAAAGTCTGTTCGACCTTTAAATTCTTACTTGATCTGAGTTCAGATCGCCACCACCATGCTTTTCTTGGGTGTTGTGGAACCTTGATGTTTCTATTGCTGGTTTTGTCTCTTGCTTTCTGTTTGGAAATGATAGCACCACGATTCAATACCTGCAACAATCCTCAAGAGAAGAGTGTCATCCTCACGAGAACGCAAAAGATGCTGCAATGACAACCCCATCCGGAGGCTCTTCTTTTCCTCTGTGAGGTTGTGTGGCACCCATTGTGCACTCAGTTTTCTGTACTGGAGTTTTCTTTGATGACAGTCTGCACTGAACCATAATTCACATCTATATTCTTACTAATGTCATTAATCTTCACGCGCCTATTTTTGCGACTGATCTGGTCAACTCGTCCCAGATAGCAAAGCATGCTTGAATCAAGCTTGAAACTGCAAGGATGCTTGCTTGAATCAAGCTTAAAAATCAAATTGTGATTCAAGCCTGATTCAAGCATTCTAGTTTACTGGAAATAAGGTTGATGTAAGCTTGAAAGATCGAGGGTAATGCAAGGAAAATTCAAGCATTATTATGCTTGATTCTTCAAGCTTGAATCAACCGTGATTCTTAAGTTGCAAGCTTGGTTCAAGCATGTGTTAGTAACATTGTTATCAGCAAGTATAAATCTAGGTTGAATCAACCTTGCACTATGAACGGCAAGTTTATATCAAGCTTGAATCAAGCATGTATTAAACTGCTTGGGACAATGCTGAATAAAACAAGGTTGAGTCAAGCTTGATTCAAGCATGTATGAGTAACTTTGTTATCAGCAAGTATAAATTAAGGTTGAATTAACCTTGCACTATGAGCAGCAAGCTTGAATCAAGCATGTATTAAACAGCATGGGAAATGCTGAATGAAACAAGGTTGAGTCAAGCTTGATTCAAGTATGTGTGAGTAACCTTGTTATCAGCAAGTATAAATCAAGGTTGAATTAACCTTGCACTATGAGAAGCAAGCATGCATCAAGCTTGATGTAATCTTACTTCTCACAGTTCCGTAACAGGGTGATTCCATACTTTCGGGAGAGTATAGTACACCGGTTCATCTTTTTCTATTTACAAGCAGGTTTTCTAGTAACGTGAGTGTTGCTCTGATAGCGCTTTTCTTTACTGACGTATTATTTATTATTCCTTGCTTGTTAAATGTTTGTGCACGTTTGTTATGGCATAAGTACAACGTTGCTAGTTGCATAATACATTTGGAGTTATGCAGCTTTGTCCTTACCCTCTGCACGTCAGTTTTTTGTTTTCAACATCCATCTCACTCCCCTTCTTGGGGTCAGGCAGTGTGAAACAGCAGATTTCACGTATGTCTTCCTTCCTTTCGTTGCATGCCTCAGTGTGTTTTCCTGCAGTGACAGCTAATTTTTAATAAATTTTATATTATTTAAACTTCGCTGTGTCCGGTTGTCTGTATGTCCGAGTGGACCGAAGGCAACCAACATGTCCCTGTGCTTAAGTTATGCTGTATTAAACGTGCAGAAATATGTTACAAGCAATAAATAATAATACGTCAGTAGAGGAAAGCGCTATCAGAAAAACTGCTTGTGAATAGAAAAAGATGAACCATGTACTATACTCTCCCGAAAGTATAAAATCACTATTACGAAACTACAGAAGTCACCAAGCCCTGCTTGCCCACGGGAGCCGGTCGCTCATCATCTGACAGGAACTGCCGAAATAGCACCTAAGACCACTCTCTACCATTCCGCCTACATAAGTTCATCAGCGTTAACAGTATGCAATTAATAACGTTAAATGGGCGAACTAACAAACGATTCTCTGGAAGGGAAAAACATATCTCACAATGTCGGGGAATAACCTCTACTTAACTGGGACTCTGAATTCGCTTCGAGCCCAAAAAACCGTATCACTTCATAAGAGCCATTAAAAATAAATTAATGGTAAGCTCTAAAAGAAAAATGCAAATAAACCTCGATTCAATGCCTTACAAATGCCCTAACTTACCACTTCATATCACACATTATAAATATGAATTGTTAAACATTTACTATTCAGACTCGTTGAATGCATAAGCTCAAATTGAAACATATTGAAATCAAAATAACACATTATAAATAATAATTACAAGTAACTGAATGGAGAAAAGTTAGTTGATTGAGGAAAACAAATAATTTAAGACTCCTGAGAATATAAATAAATAAATAAGACACATGAAGATTGCATTTAGTTTCGGAGCGGAGAAAAGCAATTTAACGTTCCACTGAACTCCCACATCGTTCAAAACATAAAACCGCAACTGGTAATAACTTGCTAACAATACTGTCCTGTGCAGTATTAAGGTGGTGTAAGCACTGCAAATGGAGCACTACTACACCCCTGTCTTGCACTAGAAAACACGGGCTTGAACCGAAGTTCATTTGGTCCAAGCATGGAGCAAAAGCTATTAATCTTACAGTACGTATAAACATATGGAGAGGAATACGTACTAGATGTTTCTAAATAGAAATAATACTCTAAGATACACAGCTACTTCATGCACGCGATAGGTGAACACATACTGCTGGAAGAATTGAAAATTAATACACAATAGCTTAATTAATTGAGTTTAATAATAAAATATATCCACAAATACATATTATTTAAAGATCATCTGCCTAGTATCTCTGGCAGAAACGGCGCCATGATCTACTGGCTAGCATTCTTTTCATCTCTGGTAGCAACGTCGCCATCATATGATGTTTCATAATCCATGAGAAAAAGTGACTGATATGCAATGTTGTGGAAAAGGTTATTTCTTTTGGTAATTCTTGATAATCATTGAATACGGTTCTTCTCGATTACGGGAATGCAGTGTTTACCGATCCACCGTAGCTCATAAGTAAAGCGTTGGAATAAGATACGGGATGGCGTGGGTTGGATCCGGACCATCCTCGCTGAAGTTTTCCAGGATTTTTCCTCAGTTAACTCGTAAATTCTGTTTTCTTTCCGTTTTAACTTGTCATTGCTTGTAATACAAATAGGAATTATCCTGTTTGGACTATTTGAAAAAATGACATTCACATAACAAATATGTAACATATGTAGAAGAATTTTTCGAAATTTGTACTTGTTTTTTACTTTAAGGATGTCAGTCCTGGTTATTCTGAGGTTTGTTTCATGAAATTCTTTATATCTTGATTAGTGACAAACCTACTTTTACTCTCAGTGTTATATTGTAACCATGGATGTTGTTGATTCCTTTAGGCGTTTTTAACTTTTCTTTGCAATTTTTTCTCATTGTGTGCGACTTAAAATGATGAGAGAATACCCTCACTATATTAGTGATCGTTAAGAATTTACGTCCGAACGCTTGGAATTTTTTATGTGTTCTACTTGAATTTGATTGATATTTCTCCTGTTTGTTTATTACATGTATTAATTTAAGGATATTTAAACTATTTATTTTCCTTTGAATAGTTTTGCTGATAGATTTTACAGTTATCGTACTAAATCTCTTAATTATTACCTTCAGGATTGTAGCAAGTCGCTTAAATTGGATTGCCACATTAAGTACAAAGACGAAGGGGATGAAAATTCGGGTCACGTATTATCTGATGTTGCGTCTAGTATCATGTCACAATTAATAAATTTGCTCTCGTCAGACACAGGAAGTAGAGCACCAAATTCAACGCGTGATAATTTAAAAGTTGAAAGCTGTAGTGATATTAAACAAGAAAACGTCGAGACTAGAAATGAACTTTTTCCTTTTGTAATACTTCCAAATAATAGCAAGGCATCCAAAGAGAGAAATGAACCATCCACTTTTGAAAATGTTTCCAGAGGGACCGGGACGAAATCAGAAGATATAAGGAATTTGGAAGGAACTACATCTGAATTGGCGTGTGTAAGTCTCAGTAAGTGCATTATAACAGAAAATAATGAAGACAATCAAATTTCTTGGAGGAAGTTTTCAAGATCCTCTCATTTAAAACAACACGAACTAACCAAAAGAAGCGAGAGATATTTTAATTGCACAATCTGTGGGGAAAAAATGACAAATAAATCTAAGTTAAATGACATGAGAATCCACACAGACGAGAGACCTTTTAGCTGTACGATATGCGGAAAGAAATTTATCGACAAATGTAGTTTGAAACCTCACATGAGAATCCACACAGGGGAGAGGCCCTTTGACTGTACGATCTGTGGAAAGAAGTTCAACAAGGAAAGTAATTTAAGGACTCACATGAGAATCCACACAGGCGAGAGGCCTTTTGTCTGTACGATCTGTGGAAATAAATTTACCCAAAAAAGTGCTTTGAAAAAACACATGAGAATCCACACAGGCGAGAGGCCTTTTGACTGTACGATCTGTGGAAATAAATTTACCCGGAAAAGTGATTTGAGAACTCACATGTTAATCCACACAAGCCAGAGGCCTTTTGACTACGATCTGTGGAAATAAATTTAACCAAAAAAGTGCTTTGAAAACTCACATGTGAATCCACACAGGCGAGAGGCCTTTTGATTGTACGATCTGTGGAAATAAATTTACCCGGAAAAGTGATTTGAGAACTCGCATGTTAATCCACACAGGCGAGAGGCCTTTTGACTACGATCTGTGGAAAGAAATTTACCCAAAAAAGTGATTTGAAAACATGAAAATCCACACAGGCGAGAGGTCTTTTGACACTACGGCCTGTGGAAAGAAATTTACCCAAGAAGGTAGATTGAAACGTCACATGAGAATCCACACAGGCGAGACGCCTTTTGACTGGCTATGATCTGTGGACCGGAATTTACCCAGAAACAAGATTTGAGAAATCATATGAGAAGCCCCTTGACACTACGATTTATGGAAAAATATTTCCACGGAACGAAATTTTCGGAAATTACATTAGAATGCACACCTTGTCTGTACAATCGGTGGAAAGAAATTTGGTGCACGATCAAAATTTCAAAAGGGTCATGAAAATCTAGATAGACCACAGGTTTTTACACTACAGACCCAATAAGTTAGCTGGGTCCCTCTAGGGAACGCTCCAGTGAGCGAGTACTCAACTATGGTACATATGACTCAGCATGATGTTCAGTAAGGAACTACGTTAAAGCATTGGAATGGTATTGGCGGTTTTTATCTACTCAAAACTTTTTCCACTAGGTATGAAATAGAGAAAGGAAAGCTCGAGTAAGATTTGTTTGATGGAGAGGAAGAGCGGTGATGCAGGCTAAAACCCTTAAGTCTGTAATACAGTATTAAGACCTCAATCCCAAGTGGTTAGTGCAGCAGGTAAAAAACCACAAACGCAAAGGGTGGAGAAGAAACCGCTGTTGGAGACTGTTCACATGTATGTTAAGGAATAAGGTACTATCACTAGAATTGTGAGGAGTAAGGTACTATTCACTACAAGGTGGGACAGTAAAGTAGCTTTTATGTGCTTACGTGCTCGGTGCCGGGTGCCTAGAATCAAGAAGTAGTAGTACATCTATAATAGGTTAATAATCAGTAAATTTGTGAGTAAATTAACATGGTTACTATATGATTTATCCGCAGGAATTGTGTTGTCGGATACGTGTGTACTATGTATATATATCAAAATAAAATATGTAACTAATAAAATGTCTATGTGGAATAGAAATGAAAATGCCTTATTGCATTGTAAAGATATCTATAGTTTAAAACATGAACATTAAAAATAATGAATAGATATTAAAATAATAAAACTAAAGAATTGAGCTGCTGTTACAACATTGTCAAAAGTGGTTATTCATTTGCATGAATCGATTCCTAAGTTCTTGTTTTTGTTTTCGAGAGGATTTTGTTTCAAAATGGGGAGTGGTTGATTGTACTTGTAATACTCTTAATAGACAAATTCATGTTTATTTTAAAGCATTGGTAAGTTTGTAAATAAGCCCCGTTGGTAGCTAGTTTATTGGCGAGAAGCAAGAAAGCAGTTTCAAGTTTTCTTGTAGCTTCATAAAATATTCTTTCTTAATTCTGTGTATTCACAGACCAAACCACAGGTGCATGGATTAAGCAATTGTAATTTTAGAGTATCTATCATAATAAGAATGCAAAGACAAGAAGAATGTGATTCAACTACACGTGTTTAAAAATTCATAAAAAGACAATATTAATCAGCGAGTATCAGGTTACATACACCTCAGGTGGATTTCAGCGAACATCGACAAAATTTAAGAACTGAACCGAAGTACAACCAACACCCACTTCAGTCTCATTGGCAGATATTTGTTGGTTCTTTTCCCAATTCGCTAAAATAAGAACTATTCTGATTGGCTCTGATAATTTATCCATAAGCAACATTCTGACTTTAGCTATTCATTGGACTCTGATTTTGCTAATAGTTTTGGTTACGTATAAAATTTACATCATTTTACTATCTGTTACCACTTTCTATATATTGTTCAATTTATTAACAAGTAAGCATTCGGACTGATCTCAACTATGACGACATCTGGCTCACGACAAATGGAAGGCGCAATGGCAAGCAACATACTAACAGGTCACACCGGTTTACCTCTGGTCATACTTGGCCCTCATCTATCAACTATAACAGAAAGGAGGAAAATCATCAATTGATTATTATTTCAAGAACTCATCGATCACGTTGACGGTCTCCAAAACAAAACAAAAGGCTGCACAATCTTAGTGAATCCTCAAACGACAACGAAGAAGTGCACAAGGAACACTGAAATCAAAATGATACAGACAAACCTCAGATCTATAATTTCCTACTATCAAACTTCGACACCAGATTTCAAAACAACAAGCAGATATTCTTCCAGCTGACCAAGTACATACATACTTCGAGCAGCAATAGCTCAAATCATACCAACTAGGAACGGCTACATTATGAATTCTCCAGATCCGAATCTGATGAAAACTATTAGGAACAAGTGCTCCTTTGAAATATTCAAAAAACACTAAGATCACAACTTGGCAAACGTGTACCGAAACAAATGCCAGCTCTTTCCGTGGTAATCCATAGCGTCCTACCACCATACACAGATGATGAGATACAGAATGAACTACAACAAGAATAGTATTCTATCATCAAATGTATCCGCATCATGTGCAAAGAATGTCCAACCTACATTGTAAGGGTACTAACAAAATCTCAAGAGACAATCGACGATTTACTAATGGGGCTATGATATACCGGCAAACAACTCAATCACAACAACCCATACGTTGCGAGAGGTGCCAAACGTACAATGAACACGACAGATAAATGTATGAAATAACCGAAATGTGGGTTCTGCAGTGAGCCACATAATAGAATGTACAAACCTACAACAACAACCGAAATGCTCACAGTGCAATGAAGCACACCCAACTAACAGCTACAAGTGTAAGGCAAAACCAGCACCTGAAGAACAAAAACCACATCTTGTAGTTCCAGTAAAAACACAGGAAGAACATATTAAACTACATCCACATCAGCTCAACCCACTTCAATATATCAACCAGTGACAATAGAGCAAATGCTTGGCTTCATGAGAATACAAAATATTCATCCCTTTTTAAAACCTCATATACTGCGACAAGTATAATTACGCAGCCAAATCCATATTCCCAATCAACTTCAATGCTACATACTCTGGTCCGCACGTTTGCTTTCATGCATCATATTATGAAATCCAAGTATAAAACAAAACAAAACCCAAGTACCAAACAAAACGGCAATAACATTTTATATTACTTCGCAGTGACTATTGCTTTATTCATGAATATCAGATCAGTAACTAAAAACAAAATACTATTTGATCAACTCCTATTGGATGAAAACATTAATACCTTTCTGCTGAATGAAACTAACTTAACACCAAAAATGCAATGCAAGCTAAGAAACAAACAAATTCTACGAAAGGACAGAAAAACAAACGCACAAAGGGCTAACGGCAGCGTATTCTTAGGATTTCAGCCATCAATAGCTTACCGTAGACACGAAGCAAACTTATCAAAGCTACCCGAACATTTGATCGCAACATTGTACTTTAAATTGATTTACACTACTGTGGCAACCATAAATAACAGACCTAAACAACCAATACCCTATGAATTATTTCAATATACATCAAGTAACTTCCGCAAGTACATCATCATGGCAGATGTATAACTCATCAAGCTCAAACTTCCTGCAGCATACATAAGGTTCACATTCTATTTTCTGTGAAACCGTCTATCATACGTAAACATTAATAATAGCAGTTCACATCCATATTTTATCCTCTGTGGCGTCCCACAGGGTTCAGCATTATCACCACTACTGTACCTACTTTACGTAGCAGACTCCCCAGCCTTCCCAAATGTACATCTATTCCAATACGCAGATGATACTGCGTTCCTAGCTGCAGGAAAAACCATCCAAAGCATAAACAATAGTCTAAATAACGCCATTATCAGCTTCGTTACATGGTGTAACAAATGGCAATTAAAAATAAACTCAAATAAAACACAAGCAATAGTTTTTATCCCACAGAACCGACGCTCCAAAGTTCACAGAAATCCTATCAAACTATCCATCACTGTAGACAATACGCTCATAAGACCAGGAAAACAAGTCACATACCTTGGTGTTACATTTGACCAGAGTCTAACATGGTGGCCATATCTGAATAAGGTGACCGAAAAGGCATGCAATAGACTGAAACTGCTCAGAAGATTGACGGGTACCACTTGGGGACTGAGCCCTGATATAATTCTTACGACCTACAAAGTCTTCTTAAGGCCGGTCCTAACTGATGGTTTCACAGCCTGGATCTCAGCCGCAGTCTTTTACTACGAAAAACTGAAAGTCCTGGAACGCCACGCCTTTCGAACTGCCTATCGCATTAAACTGCCCAGCCCAATCAGAGAACTATACGACCAAGTCCCGTTAGCAAACATCTTACATCACATAGAGAAACAACGATTAAAATATACAAGCACAAGATATCAAAAGGATCATCCACTTCTAGCAGATACTATCCAGACCGACGTCAGCTTTAATCTAAGACAGATTTTCATCGAAACACCACTTTCATTACGAAGCACAATATACAAAAACGAACTAACCGATCAACACGAGGACTATGCAGTGGCTAACGCACTATCTATCCAAGACTACCCACGCTAAAAGAATCCACATTCTGGACTCTAAATTTGCCTAAAGGAAACGAGCAATATATGAAAAGAGAAAACATATATCCCCTCCAAGGAAAACAGCAATATAGCTAATGGAATATCAAAAGCCGTTAATTATTTTCAGCAGTGGTGGTGAGTGCTATTGTTTGCCCGTTGCGCAACACCCCCTTTCTTAAAGTTATTTATTTTTTAATTTAATCACTCTATAATGTAGAATATTCTACCCCTCGTGGTTAAAAAAAACCAGAGTATCCTTTAGGAAGAGAAAAAAAATACTTCACAAGATCAGTTTACCACGCACACACTCTTTAACGCCTATCTCGCTACATATCCTTCCCCTCCACTAGATGTTGGAGTTTCATTTGTAATACAATTAGTACAGGACTTGAGACGTTGCACGTTAAATGCAAGTAGAACGTTTCTGCTCATTCCTCCACTCCTAGTTTTCATTGCTTCCACTAGATGGCATTTCTGACGAGCAAGCGACAAAACCTTCTCACACGCTGCAGAAAGGTCGTCTGCTAGTTCCCTTCATTTACTCGCAGTTTCTCTTTCTCTCTCACTCTCTGTCTGTGTGTGAGAGAGAGAAAAGAGGAAGAGAGAGAATGTGTATGTGTATGTGGGTGTGAGCGTATATAGATGTATGTATGTATGTATGTATGTATGTATGTATGTATGTATGTATG
>JAGDQP010008573.1:43057-62470 GCA_022664845.1 Lepisma saccharinum
TGTATGTATGTATGTATGTATGTATGTATGTATGTATGTATGTATGTGTACGGACGTATAGTTATGTTCCTTCATGCTTTCAACAGCGAAGTTACCACAGAATGATGAATCTCGCGCGCGACTTTCTGGATATTGGAGTGTCTCCTTATTGTCGGAAGATAGTTAAACTCGTATGCCCACCTCCAGTCTAATCCAATGTGGACCAAACTTTCAGTTCTAACTCAGGTTTATACGCTTCTTATCGCTGTGTGGCCCGTTTTTACTTAAGTTTTAAATCCAGATTTATTAGTATAATAGTATACAGTACTCTGTACCTAATAGAAAATACTGCAAATATTATTTACTTTTTTGCAAGAATTAAGACGTGGATAAAAAAACGGGCCCCACAACGATACCAAGCGTAAAAAGCTGAGTTAGAACTGAAAACTTGGTCGATATTGGTTTCGGGTGGAAGTGGACAAACGAAATTAAATTAACTCTTCCTGTCTTCATATATTCATCAAATTTTTGGCAGCATCAGCAGTCAGTCCAGTATCGCTTTTTAACAGAGGTCATTGCGGACGATTCATGTGACTTTAATCCCGAAATCATAATTTTAAAGCTAGGGCATAGTATCGTCCTATTTCAAATGCCGTGTATATACATTGTTACGCTCATTAAGTGAATCTATTTATGAGGAGAGCTGCTTTTATAAATAGAAATGTAACATTTTTCAAAAACTAATAGCACTCTAAAAATGTAAGTTCATAACCCTCTAGAGCTTACAAATTAACATGAAAAATATTGGACAGCGATCTCGAGATCTTGTACATTGATGAGTGATACGTTTTCAAAGATTATGATGTCATTATTTAATTGAAGTCTTAGCACTCATCAATCGACAAGATTTCGAGATCATTTTCCATTGTATTTCATGGTAATATGTAAGCTCTAGTGCGCTATGGACTTGCATTTTTGATAGTACCCTTAGTTTTAGAAATATTTGGACAGTGTTAAAAGTAGGGAGTTGGGTGGAGCGAGGAGCCCTCTTATTGGAACTTCCTGTCTAGAAGCGTGAATGCTGTCTTTGAACATAACGAGGATATTATTCAATGCATGAATAAGATTGTGAAGATAGAGGAAGAGAAAATTTCAAACATAATGCACCGTCCTGAAGTACTCAAGAAACACTTATTAGTAGCCATTTTAATTTCTGGCTTTCTTTTTATTTTAGTAAAATAATGTTTCTTTTGGATTTTTTAATCAACTTCAAAATCGAGAAATTGACCCTTCCTAGTCACAAAAGGCAATTTTCCTTTGCTTTGAAACAAATATTAGAGATATTAAAGACCTGCTTGATGATTCGAGTGAAACAACAGAAAATACAAACACGGTATCAAAAAGAAGAAAGAGTGAAAAAATGGAATGGGTAAGGGAAGCAAAGGAAGTATGCGAAGCAAAATCCTTTCATTCAGATGGCACGTTAGGGCAGCCACGCTGTTTACTCCAGAGAACTTTCCCAGTTACTTTTGCAATTTTTCGAAACAAACTGTGGAGAAATTATGTTCGATTTACACATTTCTTGACAAAGAAAATCTGTCTTCGCGAACTGTCTTCAGTCCATTCGGCAGAAGAATGTCGATCAATCAGAATGTGGGGCTTGTCTGACTTTATCGTTCAAAATAGCTTGGAGAAAACGTTTAGTGAATCTTCAAAGTTTCTAAAACTGATATCAACAATACCAATAACAGTGACACACATTTTTCGTATAGTTGCAGAGTATTCATAGCCTCTTTTCGCTCCATAAAGGGAGTGAAATATATATATTTATAGATGCATAAATACTATAAAAGCGAGTTGCAGCTAGTTTTAAAGCATTTTAGTCATAAATATTTCACCTTAGAAAAGAAAGACATTTTGTAAAAATGAAATTATGGGGTGCAACAGACCACGGTTTGCCAGTTTGCTTTTCAAGTAGCCTTCAGTTCTTTCCAGCTTTCGTTTCATTCAAAAACAATGCCTGTCTTTCAACCGAAACTTATATACAGAATAACAATTCAAAGGCTAGATTCTACTTAAAATTATGCTAAAGGTATTTCAAATGTTAGTTTTCAACCTCCATGACCATTATGTAAATTTATTCAATCCCCTTAAAATGCATGCTATAAATACTTAAATATTGACTCCATGTGGTCGCAAAGCGTGAAATACAAACATCATTTAATTAATTAAACTTAATTAATATACACCTGTGTAAGTTCCTTCCCGAGAAAGTCTAAGCAACCTCTCTCTCCAATATTCAACTTTCAATAGCACCTCAAAAATATATCTTTCACCAAATACGGGCCGTTTTGTGTTTCATTACAGTTGCTTTTACTTAAAAATGTCACTTTTTCTCAATATATATTCAAACACCAAAAATATTTACAACTTTGATCTGAGAAAATTGCTTACCAGGCAGCGAATTCACATTTGTCACTCTTCTACAAATTAATTGAAGTGGTACTTGAATGGTAAAAACACCAACTATCATCAAAACACTCACTAAACATGGGTCTAAAAATATCTCACTCAAGTTTCGTATATTTTATTTAGATATTCAAGCAATAAACACTTAATATTAGGCTGAATTCTACTTAAAACATTATTTGTATGCCTTATTTACCCAATGCAGATGGAAAAGGTTTCACACGCTATTATTTTGTAGTTTGTTGACTGTAACAAATTCCATATTTCCTGCAAACACTACAGGGGTCGAATATTTTTTGCTAGTCACTATATAATGCATTCAAGTTAATTTATTCACTACAACCACCACTAATGTGTTCTGGCATCAAACTAGTTCAGTGAAGACCCTGAAAAAGCAAAATTTGAACCGCCATAGTGCCTGAAGCAATATTTGCCCAACATTATTCTCATTTAACAAATAATTATGGAGACCGTAATTTGTCGAAATAAAAAATATAATACATCCATAACCACTTGATCATAAGCGCTGGCCATTAAACTACAATTTGAAGAAACAGTGTGGAATTTCACATTTAATACCTCCTTCAACACCATGGCGGTCTGTATAATCTAGGGAACTATATACCAAACATGTTCTTGTCGTCAAAGAACAAAGAAAATATTATTTCTTGTGTGTAATTGCTTACATAAGTTCTGCGAGTGAATATAGCAATTATTACAATTACCCCGCTTTCCTGCAGCCTGGTGACAGCTACGAAATAATAAATGCATTCAAGGTTTTGTGCATTTGGCTAGAGACAAAGGTGTAATCTCTGCTATGTTCGGGAAACCAAACATCAGCAACCCAAATAACATATAATTTGCGAGTTTCGTCGTTTTGGCCAAAAAGCAAAATTCAATCCACCATATTTTGGAAGTGACAATAGGTAGAAAAAAGCAAATGTCACATTCTGCATTACCAACCAAAATAACGTCATCTGCGAGTTTCTCAATTCTGCGTCTAAAATTCAAATCGCCATATTTTGAAGGCGACAATAGGTAGAGAGAGATAAGGTATTTTCATTTTTGGCATTCCCGAGGCTAAAATAAATTGCATTATAAGTTTCATTATTCTACGACCACGGGAGCGAAGTTAGCAAACTGACTTCAGATTTGACCTTTGACCTCGAGGTCACCAATTTTTCCCATGTAGTAATTCAGCGCCCTAATACCAAATGTAAAAAGAGAATCTCAATATGTCTAGCCGTTTACGAGATATACAGGGTTAAATATTTGACCTTTAATCTTTGGCTAATGGTTCCTAATTGCCAACATTTTGTCGGATCATCACCAAACTTTGGATTTAGATTATAATGGTGAAAGCAGAAATTCGATATGTTCAGCCGTTTATGAGATATACAATGTTAAAATATTTGACCTTTAGCTAGGTTGTAGGGTGTGGTATAGAAACTGACTTCAGAAGTCCTCGTAATCGCTGCTATGTAAAAGATCTTCGTGTCGTGCACTGGTGTACTAGCATATATTCCTGTGTATCTGTGTAATATCTAGGTGTGGGGCTAAAATACCGTAGCCTCTGTGCTGTATATGTAATTACCTGTTAGAGGCTGTGTTGTAATTTCTGCTATAGTGCTGTGCAGGGGTTGAAAAAGAGCTTAGTAGCCTTTCATGGAATCTTTGCTACGTTAAATAGGGGTGAATTGTAGCCTTTGTAGCTTCGTAGCCTTGTGCACTATGTGGGGTTATATCTTTGCTATGTTAAATAGAAGTTGAAAAAAGGAGCCGTAACCTTTTATGAAATTTCTGCTATGTTAAATAGTAGTTGTGCACTAGGGGTTGTTATCTCTAGCCTAGGGGGCATATGTTCCTGTCTAATCTCTACTATGTTAAATAGGGGCTGGGAAAAATGTGTAGACCGTAGCCTCTGTAGTGTTTTTTAGGGTTGAAGAAGAGCTTCGTACCCTTTGCTATTGTGCACTGGTGTACTATGTGGGGTTAAATAAAGTAATTTGCATATATTCTTATGTATCTGTGTAATCTCTATTATATGCTTGTAAGCCCGTTGCCTGTGTAATCTCTGCTATGGTAAATAGTGGCTGTGCACTATAGGTTGTAATCGCTAGCGCAGAGGACATATATTTTTGTCTAATCTCTGCTATGTTCGTAGCCTTTTATAGAATCTCTGCTATGTTAAATAGGGACTGGGGAAAATGTGTAGACCGTAGCCTCTGTGCTGTGTATGTAATTACCTGTTAAGGACTGTGTTAGAATGTGCTTGTAACCCCGTTGTCTGTGTAATCTCTGCTATGGTGTTGTGCAGTGGGTTGAAAAAAGCTTCGTAGCCTTTTATGGAATCTGTACTATGTTGAACAAGGTTGAAAAAAGAGGCCGTAGCCTTTCATAAATTGTAGTCATAAACTGCGACACAGCGTATCGTACAGCCCTGAAATATAGGGTAGCTCGAGCACAGCCTTCTGAATGGCTCGTAGTCTTTTATGAAATAGCCCATGTTTTTTTTAGCAAATACACAACGGCGACTGGGGAAATAGAGCGCTAGAGTATAGGGTATACATGAACCTTCTGTGTCATGTTCTGTAGGCTAGTTGTGCTATGTTCAGGGTTCTATAAAATGGTTCGTAGCCTTTTATAAAATGGTCCATGTTCTTTAGCAGATATGCCACGGCGGCTGGGGGAATGTCTACTATGACCTTCTATGTCATATTCTGTATGCTAGGTGTGGTATGTTCTTCAGGGTTCTACATGGTTCGTAGCTTTTTATGAAATGGTCCATATTCATTAGCAGATATGCCACGGGGCTGGGGGAAATAGAGCGCCAGAGTATAGGGTATAGTCTACTATGACCTCCTATACCATGTTCTGAAGGTGAGCTCGAGCACGTGGTTCAGGGTTTTATAATATTGCTCGTAGTCTTTTATAAAGCGGATTAAATTCTGATTAAAACTTCAAAACGAGCCCAAGTGGGGTCATAATACTAGCAGCCCTAGGTTTCAAGTATTTGAGGGTAGCATGACGTCTCAATTCTTCTATTCGTCGTTTTGGAAATATCAAACTCTAAAACTCATTTTCCCACTCTTTCGGAAGTCTATATCGTTGAAATGAAACATTTATCTATTTTCTCATATTCGGAATCCCGTGAAAATGTTTTGTCGGTGTTATTTTGCTTGTATGTAACGAAAGGGAAGCTATGACGTCATACTTTACACAAGATGATGTGAAAGAATGCTCCTGCCCAAATTTATTTCCAGCAGAGTGGTCCTGGAAATGAAAATTAAAACTCTTATGGAAAAATATCCAATGGAAAAACTTATCAGTTACAACTAAAAAGGAAACGCGTAAGTAGAAAAATTACTCGTCTTACGAGAAATTTAGTTTGATAAAACCATAATTCTATTTCGGTCACATTGTCTGTTGCTGAGTGGCGTCCAGATTTAATCCATCCTTGAGCTTATCTCTCAGCAGCATAGAATGAAATTCTAGTGTCTAGACCATTGACAGATATGAAAAACAAGGAACGAAGAGTAAGCTTCTCATATTTGTAAGTGAGCTTGAACTACTGCTAGGGTCAGAGCATAATTTCTGGGGAAGCCAAAGTGCGCATGTGTGGATTTCGGCCCTGGATTGGCCTCGCAGGGGGGGAGGTCAAAACTCAAAAGTTTCCAAATGGCTAGACGAACGAAGCAAAAAAAAAAAAATGGATTTACTAATAATAGTTATTATATTTATTCTGTAATGACCCGTTACATTGTCCCAAAATACCTTTTCCAAGCAGTGGGCAAGGCCAAAAAATGAAGCCAAAATCCACCGATGGTTATAACGTTGTGAAAGTGTTTGATAGAAGTAATAACTGTCGATTTTGTTAAAGGCATGACAGTATTGTAATTGGTCGTAGCGTATTCAAGATCTCATACGTTTATACGTTTAAGCATTGAGATAATCAAGTGCGAAATAACAGAAGAAGTAGCTGATATTCTATTTAGATATTCCTTTATGATTTCGTTAATGTTCTGTTTACCGAAGTGTAAGTGACTGACTTGCCAATCAAGAAATTTAGTCAAGAATTCTTATGCGGATTCAACATAATGCATGTGTTTGAATTAACATACTTATGAAGAAAATCTTGTTCTTATCTGCAGTACATATCTTCGAGTGCTGAAACGAAGTTTTTCCGTTAAGCTCGACAAAAGTAACACTCCAAGCTCAGTAACGATTTTTCACTAACACATTACGACTTTACCTTAGCTTTACGTTCTAGGTATAGAAAAATCTTACATCGTTCCGATCGCTTCATTTTATTTGGGTGTTATTCCGATCGGCTTTATTCCCATCGGTGTTATTCCATCAGATACATTTCGTAGTTATTCCAATTTCGGATTCAACATAGGCCCTGGGCAATATCTTTTCTCTCCCCTAGACCGGGCTGAGTCCTAGATGCCTAAACGCCATAAATAAAATCCAAATTCTTAATTTTGGACTTTTTCCATTCCGTGTTATGCTAAGGACCCACAATTTCTAGTTTGCATCATTCACACAATGATTCATGCTAAAATGATTTGTTTGCATGGGTCTCTAAAATTCATTTTAGTTGTTTAAGAAGTAAAATCCTACAATAATTGCATTATAGAAATAAATAGCTAGAGAAAACTCGAAGTGCAGTCTTTAACTTATCCGCTTAGATATTGGTTGGTGAAATTTGTCACTTAACGAAGACTTCTTGACATTGTCAGCTTAACCACGACCAATAACAAAATTTGTGTTTCGAGTGCAAACGTCAGGAAAGAAACCGTAAGCAACGAATCCATAATAATATCAGTTTCCCTTTCCCCACATTACTTTCATCCTTATTCATAAATAATTGGGCAGTACAAATTTCAGGGTTTGGTGCTTAAATCCACTAAATTAATTATTTAATTGGGGACGAGAGTTTAAAATACGCATTTTTGGCTCCTACAAAAATAACATCAAAAGACTTAGTAGGAAGTGCTTTGCATCATTTTTTTTTTGCTAGCCTAAGTGAAGCCTAGACTAGCCCCCTCGTAAACGGCTACACCCTCTATGTGGGAAGAGGTGATAAAGGGTAGGTGAGAGTCTGTGAAAAGGTGGAAGTGCTAAGGGAATTTTAGTGATCTATTATTTTATTCTTTATTTTCTTCAATCGTGGATATTATGAGTTTCCCTCATAATCATTATGTTTGGGAATAGGATCTTAACCTAAATGATTATGATAATGAGAAATGGTAATGAGGTGCACTTGACAGGACAATACTTTGGCAACACTGAGGACGAGTGATTGATAATCTTCTGACCTAGGGGTAGCTCTAGGTCATGATGTGGACAGATGGGCCCTTGCGTTCTAAACGATTACTGTGCAGCATATGAGGGTGCTATATATGGTGGTATAATCGGTGACCGAAGTTCGTCGGTGAGTTCTTCTGCGGGATGATTCGGTGGTACTGTGAAGTGAAAAAGTGCGAATAGCAGGGATATAGGAGTAGGAACATGTTTGGCAGGTGTGTTTTGTCGTTGATGATGTGTAATGATTTCATGTAAAAGAGGATGATTTGAGTCTAAGCGTTTGGAAATATATTTTTTGCGTAGTGTTTCGAGGTGGATAGTGAGGTGTGGGAATGTAAGTCGGTCGTAAAGTTCGTGAGTTGGACTGGGGAGTTTGATTCTGTAAGCTAGTCGGAGAGCGTGTCTTTCCATTATTTGTAGTTTGTGATATATGCGTTCGTCTGCGAAGATCCAAGCTGTATATGCATAGCTTAGGACAGGACGAAGGAAGACCTTGTGCGTGGTTATGATTGTGGAAGGTTTGAGGCCCCAGGTAGTTCCAGTAAGGCATTTTAGAAGGTTGAGTCTATTGGTGGCTATAGAAACTACTTTTTGAAGATAAGGTCGCCAAGTTAGGTGTTGGTCGAGGATAACACCGAGTGACTTGTTTGGAAGGGAGAATCGGTTGTTGATGGACTGTTAGGGCAAGTTTAGCTGGGTTGCGGTGTACACGAGAGCGATGTTTAGGAGGTAGCAATACTATGGCTTGTGTCTTGGTTGAGTTGATTGTGAGTCCCCACTTACTACAGCAACTACTGAAAGTGCGGATGGCAGTGTTCATGGTTTTGTTTATGTGGTGAATTGTGTTGCTGAGCGCTAGGAAGGCGGCGTCGTCGGCGTATTGGAATATATGGATGTTCTGAGGGAGTGGAGGAAGGTCTGCCACGAAAAGGAGGTGTAGGAGTGGGGACAGCGCAGAACCTTGTGGGACACCACAATGTAGGAAAACTGGGTGGGATAAACTGGAATTTACGTTGATGTAGGTGATACGGTTAGTTAAGAAGTGGAAAATGAATCGTAAGTAGGTGATGGGGAGATGGAAGGAACGGAGCTTGTGCAGGAGGGCGAGATGCCATACTTTATCAAAAGCTTTTTCTAAGTCGAAAAGGACGAGGCAAGAAGGTTTGGAGGTGTTGTAATGGTTGACGATGGTGTTGGTAAGGTGAAGAAGCTCATCACGGAATCCGGCTTGGTAGAGAGGGAGTAGGTGGTGGTGTTCCAAGTATGTGTGGAGTCTGCCTTTTCCCCATATTCTCTTCAACCTACAGTCTCTCCGCCAAAAACATTTCACAAGCAGATACCAAGAAAACCATCCATTGCTTCAAGAAATACTCAACCAAGATGCAGAATACTACCATAACAACCCAATAACAAACACACTCCTTTCCCTTTTCACCATCTATCATCACTCGCTGCCACCAAATCATCCTGGTTTGCCAATAGCAGATGCATATAAGATAACAAATCCACCCATCGATATTATTCCATAGAGATTACATCCAAACCGCCCGAAACAAATAGATAACACATCTTGGAGCCCGCACAAACAATTAACTGAACAAAATACGCCCCCGTGAAAGAAAGAAAAACAAAATACCCAGGAATTAAAAAAATCTCTTAGACCAGCCAAAATTCTTCAAAAATTATTTGTCCAAAACACCAAATTCCCTAAAGAGGGCGTAAACCTCTAGAGGGGGCTAGCTATGACATATGCCATAGATAGTAAAAAAAATCGGCTGGTTGGTGTATTTAAAAACTCGAGTACCACAAGGCTCAGCACATTCACCACTGCTCTACATCTACAGTACTAGTGATGAGCTAAGAATCACAACCTGTGAATTTTTCACAATGAGTGGAAAATCACGATCACACCTGTGATCACGTTTTGTGCTGTGATCAGTATCCAAACAGCGCTCACTTTTGAAAGTCTGAACTGTGAAGACTTGTGAATTACGTGAGTTGTGAGTTCGCTTAGGCTTGCTTGATTATGAGAGGCGCACAGCAGAGACGCGGTGCACGAACAGATCGCTGAATGTCTTTTTTTTCTTCGGCTGGTTTTCGGGTGAGAGTCTACCGAGGACTTTAATTATACAAATGGCACGTGATGGATGAAATATCGCCAGTAAAAGGAGCAGGCGTGGCCAACTTAGAACTTGTTATATTCACAAAGAAGTTGGGGTAAAAAAATAATAATAAAGAAAAATAAGTCGATATCTTAATTTGTGTATTTAGTTCTTTTACAGAGCGGCCGTGGCTCAGTTGCTAGATCGTTAGCTGTGCATTCAGAACTTTGGTAAACTGTAGTGTGTATATTGTATGAGCCATTTTACCATGTTTCGACTTCAGCTCCTCTCGATTATACGAGTGCAATGCTTGCTCAAATCCAAAAACATCAATGCTGCAGATGGAATTAGAATAAGCGACCTTAGAGAGGCAGGCCTGACACATCAGGCCACAAACTTATTCGTTCAGCCTCGCTTTCTGTAGGTCCTGATTTCTAATTTGAATTTATTTTATCACCTTAGGCTGAGGCTGGGATACGATCGGTAGGGGAAAGAACAAGAGTGGGAAACTCCCTGGGTCTTATTTGAAGGTACCATCCCGACTTTTTTCTCGTGTGACTGGGGAAACCTATCAGGATAGTATGTCGCAAAATTGAATACATCCTGATTTCGAGTTCAGCGGACTTTCCTAGCGTTTTTCTTTAATCACATAAGGCAATGTACATGAAAGCATCTGACGACTTCCTTCCCACATTTTTTCCAAGACAAAAAATACCTAGATGCCATAGATAATATTCAAATAAAATAATATATATTAACTTATATAGATATATTAAACAAAATCGAAGAAACAGCTGGAGGACAATTAAACTGAAATATTAAACACTGGATTTCGAACAATAAAAACTCAGTGGTAAAGTGTTCACCCCTGAATCGGGAGATTCCCGGTTTGATCCCGGATCGTTGCATGTGGAAAATCACCGTGTTCGTGAGATTTCTCTATCTCCTTCCATTTCCCTCTACTTTCTTCATTCCACCAATTCTCCCATCATCTTCTATTCTCTCTGAACCAAAGTTGCCTAAATCTTTTGAATTAAATCAAACTCTTATCTAATTCGAACAATAATAGTTACTTAGAACTATTTAACTAGAAACAAATAATAAATATTTTATTCTATCATCCTGGAACGTAGTTTCATTGGAAGAAAATAAACGGTAAACAAAGTTTTGTTGTATATATATATATATATATATATATATATATATATATATATATATATGTGTGTGTGTGTGTCCAATAAGGCAGTAGCGCGGCGGAAGGGTGAGCCGGATTGGAAGAGAACCATATTTGGGAAAGCTGGATAACTCCTCTGCGTATATTAACATTAGTTTCTGCTATTTCCTTAGTTTATTTTCTAGTAACAGCAGAAACTTTGTTCTTATTAGTTTGAACATAATAATGCTTCAGTGATTTTTTAACGTTATAAAAACATTGTTAAATTCTGTAATAGCTGGGCCTGGGGAAGCCTTCATAATGCCTATATGTATACTCTTATATGTGTTTCTTTAGGAATATACAATATTTAGCAAAATCTGAATTGGATTTGTATCATATGTGCCTTCTTAGACCCTTCTTAAGTAGTCGAAAACTGGTGCCGTCACCCTATAAACTTTTCTACAGATCATTTTTGAAGTCTGGGCAGCAAACTTGGAACATCAATAAGGCTACTGATACGTACCGAGTTAGGCCACTGTGGAAGTCTAATCGTAGATAATAAAGTCTGAAACGTAATTCTGAATACACAAGCGTTTATTCTAATTCTCTTCATGGTAATACCAACATTAACGGGACTGGTAGTTCACCCTTCCCAATGAAAAGAATATTCTTCCATGCAGATATATTTACCTTGCACTTCCAGTTCATCTGTTATATGCTATATCATCAAGGTACGGCAACAAGACTCATAAAAATGACACAATGAATATGCTCAAACTGGAGACAATACAATTAACAACACAGAAAAAAACAAAAAACAATTTTGAATATAATTTTTAAATCGCCCTCCATTGGTTTGCTAAACATTAAACAAAAACAACTTTCTTGACACTTGACGGCTAGACAGTGTTCTGTTGGGGTCGCAGAATAACACCGAAATGAATAAGACCGATTCGAATAAAGTCGAAAGGAAACAGGTCGATTGGAATAACACCGAAAAGAAATACTCCGATCGGAATAAAGCCGAAATGAATAACGCCGATTGGAATAACACCGAAAGGAAATGCATCGATTGGAATAAAGCCGAATGGAGTAAGGCCGATTGGAATAACACCGAAAAGAACAAGTTCGATTGGAATTAAACCGAAATGCCTTAACTGGGTCGCGGAATAGAATCGAATGGAATAACTTCGATAGGAATAAAGCCGAAAACTACGTCACAGAAGTAACTTTTAAAGAATCACAGTACAGATTCGATTCAGGAAAATCACTCTTTGATCAATTAATTTACAACCGTCATTTATTTATTTATTATTAAGTTTCAGATACAGCTTGAGTTGCCATTTTACACAGAAACAAAATAACAATGCAACAAACTAAATAACTTCACTACAAACTAAATAACTTTCCTACAAACTAAATAATATGAAATTAAATTTTAAACAACACATAACACAGCAATTGATATAAAAAACATAACGATTATACTACACAAGAGGAATAACTCGCATATTTGTATTTAGCGTTCGATGGAAAGTGTGTTCAGATCCGAAAATATCAATATTTGAATCAAGGTTATTGTACATAATTACTAGTCTATGGAATAAGGAGCGCTGCAGTATACTTAACCTAGGCGTGGCACAATGAAGGAGGTTATTATTTCTGGTTATTCGCAAGGGAACACGGAAGTAAAATTTAGATATCAACTCTCCAGTTCTAAGGTTACCGTTAAGTATCTTGTATAAATACATCAAATCTGCCAGCTTGCGACGAGAAGAGGGTACGTGGAGACCAAGAACGGTTAATAACTCTGGTTTGCTGAAGCTACGTACTGATGGTATTCTTCTTTTGACTATAGCAAGAAAAAAGTTCAGAACAGAATCAATATGAGATAAATTAGAAATACTAGCCATGTTCCAAATTGGGGAGCAATATTCAATTTTAGGGGAGATGAAGGTTTTGTAGAACATACTCAATGAATGAAGGTCCTTAATTTCTGTAAATCTATAGAGAAGACCAAGTAAGCGCATAGAACTGTTAGTTACAGAAGTCACGTGATCAGCAAATAGAAGTTTTTCGTCAAATACAACTCCAAGGTCCTTTTGAGAAGAAACTTTAGCAATAGGATTATCATCAATGATATAGGCAGATGGGATTTGATTCCTCTTTAATGAAATAGTAAGAAAAGAAGATTTTGAGGGATTTATTTTCAAGTTCCACGCATCACACCAGTCCAAGAGGTCAGAGATGGAATTTTGGAGATCAGCAACATCCTGTAATGATCTGATTTCTCGAAATAATTTACAGTCGTCAGCAAAAAGAAGAATTTTGGTTTCAGATGACGAGAGATGAGATGGGAGATCGTCCATATATAGAAGGAAAAGGAGGGGGCCCAAAACACTACCTTGAGGTACACCAGAGAGAACGGGAACAAAATTAGAAGATGATCCAGAAAGAACAACACGTTGTTCGCGGCCAGTGAGATAGTCTCGCAATAATGAAAGGAAGTTACCATGGATATTGAATCGGTGAGTTAATTTATAAAGAAGAAAATTACAATCAATTCTATTGAAAGCCTTACTAAGATCTAGATAGATGACATCAAGTTGTGTGTTATTGGACAGGCATTGGGTAGCATCAGAGAGTAACAAGGACAGGTTTGTAAGAGTGGAACTACCAGGAAGAAAGCCGTGTTGAGCAGAGTCTAGATAGGGTGAGACAAAATTATAAAGTCTATCTTTGATGATTCTTTCACACACCACAGATAAAATAGATAAAAGAGAAATGGGTCTGTATGAAGCGACATGGGTCTTATCTCCAGATTTCAGAATGGGTATAATATTAGCCTGTTTCCAAGAAGAAGGAAATACACCTTCGGCAAAACATCTATTTAGAATACGAGAAAAAGGGTAAGTCAATGACTCAGCAGTATTACGTAAAAAAATAGCACTAATGTTATCATAGCCGGGAGAACGATTTAGAGGTAAAGAAGAAAGCAGATATTTTACCTCATCAGATGATGTACTTAATGAAGACAGTGAATGTGAACAGATCGGTTGAAGCTGAGGAGGTGGCAAAGGAGGAGATTGGACACAGAAATTGTTGGAGAAGTATTCATTCAATAGATGTACCCTCTTTTCACCAGCCGCTGTAGTCGAATCGTAAATTAACTCTGTCGGAACACGTGACTGACATCTTCTTGAGTTTATGAGGGACCAAAATCTTTTAGGATTGGTACATATTTCAGATGTTACCTCGTTAATATAATTTTGATACTTTGCCCTAAGCAATTTCTTGGAGTAGCGCCTGATCTGGGAGAAAGAGCTATAAGTATGTGCATTAGGATGTTGCTTCCAAAGCTCCCATGCAAGTTTTTTTATTTTTCAAAACAGACCGCGCTTCTGTATCAAACCAGGGAGGATATTTAGAGGATCGGAATTTCTTTGTAGGGACAAAGTCTTTACAGGTAGCATGAATTACATCCGTGAACAAATCAATAGCTTCATTTACAGTTAAGTTTTCAAGTATACACCATGGGAAAAGAGAAAGAGCGCGGTTAATATCATTCCAACGAGCTTTTCTCCAGAGAGGAATATGCTGCCTTGGAGTGAAAGGAGGAGCTTTCAACTTTGTTTTTAAAATATTAATGGATAGTTCCACCTCCAAACTCTCGTGATCAGATGAAAGTAAATTTAGAGATGGAGTGATAGTACATTTATCACATGTGGATAACACATAGTCCAAAATTCTATTGCCCCTTGTATTGTGCATATTGTGTTGGGAAAGTCCGAGACCATGTATAAAAGTTTCCCTGAACCAAGCTTCATTACTGTCTGTGGGAACACCAGTTTTTATACTTGACCACACCATGTGCATATTAAAATCTCCGAACAATAACACATCACCCTCTGAAAGTGCAGCTAATGTTGAATCTCTGCAGGCCATTAACAGTTCCCTGGGACTATTTTTATGTGGACGGTAGAAACAACCAATTAGTAATTTTTTGCTTGCATTAAGACGCACTTCAGCCCAAACAATTTCACAGTCAGTTTTCAGATCTTCTCTCATTTTACTAGGCCACTTAGAGTTAATACACACTGCTACACCACCTGCTCGGCTTCCACGATCACTTCTATATATATTAAAATGCTGGGAAAGAGGTATTTCTGCACTAGATATATTTTCATTTAACCATGTCTCGCTAAGAATAACACAATCGTAGAGTAAAAACTCTGGTAAATGAATTGCACAATCTAATAATTTGTTGTTTACAGATTGAATATTTTGGTAATAACATTTAAGAATTAATTCATTACTACGCTGATTGTGCACTGGACCGGGATTTAAATGCACGTCTCCACACAGTAAAATCATAAATAAGAGTTTGTGCAAGTTTAAGTTTTTCTTCACATTTTTACCTTGTATTTCGTCTTCCGAGAAATTCGTGTTAAGAGCTAGATTGGAAGCATAAATACCTGGTATGGTTGTAATTGGGCAGAAGACAAAGATCCTATTGCTGTATAATTGGCTATCGTTGGAGCTAATGTCCAATGACAGAATTTTGCTGTGTATGAGCCCATTCAAGCACAATATGACAAGTAATATTGCTGATGGAAGAATGCACTTTCTGAGAACTTCTGCTTCGTTCATATTGTATCTCTTCATCTTGAGTGAGAGAAAAGTACTAGCCAAGAGCATAATCTTTAACAACTGCTCCAAAAATGATCATGGCAGGCACGTTTGAGTTTTACACATTAATGATGCATTCAGTTTTATCTAATTAATGTATTTGCATACACTGCTTCATCGATTAATCAATTTGGGAGCGAATTTGTCAACGTGGGAGTTTCCAACCCTGCCTGTTCCCCTTGTGTGAACCCCGTAGCACTACGCACATGGTTTATAAAACATGGCCATGTACAAACTGGAAAATTCACTATTTACTTTGAAAATTAGTTTTGTTGTGCTAGATGATATTATAGTTATTATTATTATTATTATTATTTGCAGAGTAATGTTACACTTCAGGCTACAGTATAAGTGCCTATCGCCGCACTAAAACTAAGATCCTATAAACATAGCATAGGGAAAAAATTTCATCCACACAAGCTAACTGTCATTAATACTGGGAAACCAACACTTACGGAAACCAAAGGACTTGTTAGCCTTTCAACACCAGCTATTATGCCAAAACACCTAGGGGATATTAAAAGTCATATCCACAGCACAGTATCACACGAAATTGTCCAATATCACAAACAATAAGCAATTCGACACACAACAAATGATAGCCGGCTCTTCACTACGACGCCATGCAACATAGATAGAAAATATCTTCATATATAATATAAATGTAAAAAATGAAAATATAAATATCTTTATATATAATTATAACGTTTACAGTGTTGCACTATCGAGTTCTGATGGTAATTTAGACTTCGACGTTATTACGAACGTTCATGGAATAAAGTCGAAAGTGGTTTAACTAAAATAAAACCGAAAGTAAAATCACTCTCCAACGTCTTTCCAAGTAGTGTGTTCTTTCTGCCAAAAGATGGCATGACAGTAGTAGACTTTTCGACATTATTCCAAACGTTCATTGAATAAAGTCGAAAGTTATTTAACTGGTATAAAACCGAAACTGTCCAACGTCTTTCCAAGTGTTGTGTTCTTTCTGCCAAAAGATGGCCTGAGAGTAGTTCCTCATCGTTAAAAGCACTCGTTTAGAAGAAGTCCTTCAAACTTTCTTTGAAATTATTACATTTCTTTTAAATATAAATTGTTCTAAATAAAGATAATCCCATAATGCAATAGGCATCCATGTTCTTAGAGCAGTTTCATACTTTTATGGAATCGAAGTTGGCAGTATTCAAAGATTTAATCTTGCACGATCGGTTGCTGGCTCTAAATCTTAAATCGCATTTTTTTAAAACACAGCAAGAAAGTTTCCTTCTGTTAAGCTGGGTTATAATGAATAGTTTTAATCAGTGTTCGATTTGACGTGGGGGTTCCCTGGCACCTCAGACAATCGCCCAATGTGACATACATGTCGCACACACCCTATCTACGAACCCTCAAAAGATACCGTTATCAAAAATCATCTCCAAATTTTCCGCCAATCACGTCAGTATACTGGGAAGAGAAGAGAGGAGAAAGTATTCCAAATAAATAAGGACTGTTCTGCAGCCCCCTTGTTATAAGTTTCCCTTTTTATTTATTTATTAGTTATTTTTATTTATTTGTGGTTTATTTATTTATTACGTATTTATTTATCTAAAATATTTTTGCGTCTCGATTCAGTTTCCTTTTTAGATATGTAGTTTGCCGTTGGAAGTTTGTTATAGAGTTTTAGTTGACTAGGATTGTGGCCTGTGAGCAAAGGACTGTGATTGGTTGATATTTGTTTATTTATAGAAAGTAAACGATTTCTGGGATGTAATTAACGGAAGACGTAGAGAGGGTCTCTTGGTCTTCTGGTGCTTATTAAGAAACTTATAATGTTGATTAGTGGCTTAGTATTTCATCTGAGGAAGGTGTTGTTGGAACATCGAAACTGTAAAGCTTGCTGTATGTGTTTACAGTAAAGTTAAATCTAATAGCCTTGTCAGCCTGTTTTAATTTACTTGTCTCGAGTAATGATTTTTCTAACTTCTGCACACGAAACACGTTATCTTTGTTATTGGTCCTGGTTACGGTGATAATTTCAAGAAGACTTCGTTAAGTTACAAATTTAGCTTATCAAAATCTAAACAGATAAGCTAAAGGCCACTTTAGAGGATAACATTTCTCGTACGACAAATCTTAGCGAAAACAGGGTAAAAAGAAAAAAGTTATGGATTTATGCCATAGCATCTTGCCCTATTGTAGCATTCTTGCTTTCACACTCTGGCACTACTGCTAATCGTAAGATTCATCGTAGCATAAATGTTGTCGTCTAAAGCGGCCTTAAGATTTTGATACTTCAATTTTCTTCTAATTATTTATTGCTATAATGTAACTATTATAGGGTTTTCCTCAGGGGTGTACTACTACCGGAACGCCATTCAGGCACTAAATTTTAGGAGAAAAATGTTTCATTTTACAAAAAAAATATTGACACTTTAACAGTCTAATGAATCTTATCATTACTCCTACACATACAAGACTGACAGTGCCACATGTGTCAAGTTTAATGGTTGCAAAATTGCGCGGCCCAAACTTGAGAGGTTGAAATCCAGATCCATATGTAAAAACGTGGCTGCGAAAACACCGAACTGCAGACGACACCAGAACAAGACAAGCAAAACCAACTAATTGGAGGATTTAAATCCACTTGATAAGTTTTTGTAACACATTAACATTTGGAGTAAAATAAAAGGTTTTGTACAATGGCATTTCTTTAAATGCTTCTTATTCAGTTTCTAAATATTAAGCTTTTCAAATTAGTTGATAACGTATTCTATATTTTGTCAATATTAACAATTTTTTGTTATGCCTATTCCTCACTTCACAGTTATTGGTAAGACATATGGTAAAAATTGAAACGTTCCGGCCGGTATTGGAAAATTTACGAGTGCACCTCTGGATTTTCCTTCTTTAACAATTAGAAGGATGTTTATAGACTCCTTAGGATGCATGATTACCATACCAGTTATTGCTATTAGCGGAAGGGGGCAATTTCACTGGTACGCCATTTTTTCCACAGTGTCCATTTAATTGGAATTGGGGCAAATAGATTTTTTAAATAGAATTTTTAGATTTCTAACATAGCCATTCTTACCTTTAAGACACAAAAATATGATGACTAGCATTTCCACGTAGTGCATATTTGGCAATGGGGTCAACTACTAGTAAGAGCGCCAATTTCTGTGTAACTTTAGGGGGACCCATGAGATGTCTGTTTTGTTGCCAGATAAGGGTCTAGGTAAAATATAGTATATGCATAATAAAATAATAGTATACATATAGTCATTATGAAGGCTTCCCCAGGTCCAGCTATTACAGAATTTAACTATGTTTGTATAACGTTAAAAAATGTTCACTAAATCATTTTATGATCTAATTATAACTGAAGTGGTTGTACAGGTTTGGTTATATACGAGGCAGTTGTATTATCGGGAAATACATGTGCACTTGCATTGGACGGTAACGTCACATTAAATCCATCTACATGTTTTGGTGACGTCATGATGCAGACTGAACGATTTCTCGTCGTACCCAACTATTCATACTTGGAGGATAGCTTAACCATTTGGCATAGACCCATTCTTTTTACGTTTAAGAACTTTTTCAATAAGGAACGTTTTCTTTGTGCCGACAATAACACGTTGCAATTCGTGATTGTCGTTTCGCCTGGAGATATTTTATGTTTGTTTTTAGATATTGGATGGGTGTTATGGAGATATTTGATGGGTGTTT
>JAGDQP010008574.1:0-22125 GCA_022664845.1 Lepisma saccharinum
ACACAATTTTCATAAACTCAAAATTCATAATGGCTGTTACCACCCACAAACTCATTTTATCTTACCTTTCCATCAAAATTCATAATTTTCACACTTAACTCGTTTTTGAGTTTACCTTTTCAATTGGTCAGATCGAAAATATGTAAATCATTTGAACAGAGAAGAAGGAACAAGTATGCACAAATTATTAAAAAAAAAAATCATAAATGTTAAAATAAGGCCCGATTGCACAGTGTTCCAACATCAAACCAAACTGCCTAACTACCAAATGACCTTGATCTATAAATGGGCCATCAAATACGTAGATCGATCTTCTCTCAATGAAATATTTTAATAGAAGAAGAAAACAATACAGAATGTTGGAGATGTGATGGTCTCAGTAAACCCCTCAGTTGGAAACAAGCAAAGTTCCTCCCAATATTTTTTTTAATACTCGTAGTTTCGGAGAGGCACCCACATGTGTGACGGTATTTTCATATATGACGTCATATCTCCACCAATAATGGCTCGAAAGGAGCCGGCTTAGCAAACAATAATCAAAATTGTACGTAATACATGCATTTGAGCACTCAGCTGCAGTAATTCAGGCAGTAATATCGCGGATTTTGGATGGGTATTGTGTAGGTAGGTGGGTGGGTTCTAACCGTACGGTCGACCATCCTGACAGAAGTTTTCCAGAGATTTCCTCAATTCCACCAAGCAAATGATGAGGCAGTACCATAAGTAAAGTCCTAGCCGATACCTTCCTCTACATAACTTTTCCTGAGCCAAAGGTGCCATGAGACTAGGCACGTACCAAGAAGTTGATTTTGGGAGGGGTCCGGGGGTCTAAAGTGTCTGCGCATGAAATGTATAGTAAATACAGATAATTACGCCTAAAATTATATTATTTTTGCCTATATATCTGAGTTTTGTGGGGTCAGAACCCCCCGAAATCCCCCTAAATACGTCCCCACACGAGACCATAAATCAATGTTACCAAAGAATGTTTTTTTTAAACCTCAACAATTATTTTCTATGACTACGAGCATGTATAGCATCCTTTCCTGAAACAGGAGTCTGTTGATATTAATGCAACCGAGTATTCATGTTGTAACATAAATATAAATTATTCTAAATTATTTAAAGGTTGACAACGGAGCATAATGATATTTAAATTAAATGTCGCTTTGTGGAACGACAACTGCACAAACAGTGTCATATTACTTACATGATGTAAAACCGTACGATTATCTAAAGTTGACATTGGCATTCAACTATTATCAAAACTTGCATACAATCCAAGCAAGTAATGCGAAATATGCAATTCAGCTAAAAAATCCATGTCATTTTCATGTAATTCCACAATTAACGCTTCTGCAAAAACATTATCGTTACATCCTACAAAGAGTGAACGATAACTTTCTAGAAGTCGTAAATTCAGCAGACTTCACGTTTATATGTGGGAGACCAACATTTGTCCGATAAGAAGTGAGGGCAAAACCTTGTTTTGAAAAGATCATCACACGCGTTTCCTCACGATGTAACACAGATCGTTTTTTCTGCAGTTCACATTTTTTTTTAAAAGTCTTCCTTACGTTGTAATTTCTGATAACAGAAGCGTTTATCATAATACTATTGTAATATTAATAATATAATTTAACGGCTTATTAAAAAAAAATAATAAAAGAAAAGAGAAACTATTTAAATATTTATTAATTACTGTAATCCTTTCAAAATTGCATAAAAGAAATATTTAATAAAATATTTTCTCGCGTCCGGATTTAGGAACAAAGTTATATTAAATGCACGTAAAGAGAGTTGCTGCTGACAGTGGACGACTTTTATTTCTTAAGGTTAGTGTAAAACAAACATTTCTAAACCTAGATGGTTTCACTGGCTTTGTATGTATTTTCTCTTTACGAAATTGGCAATACTGCTTCTAGAAATAAAAGCCTAGAGAGTTCAAACTTCTGAGAAGTAAGTTGATAACCGTTTCAAAAGCTCTATCTGTGCCGATTTTTCTTCTATTTTTTTGTTCATTGTTGAAATCGCTTCATTATTGTGAAGAAAATCAGAACCAATATCAATGAAACTCCTTCAACAATGGACAAATAGCGAGAAAAGAAAAATAAATAAAACCGGGAGGGATAGAACTTAAATAATTATCACATTTCTTCCCTGAAAGTTTGAACTCTCTAGGCTTGAATATGTAGGAGCAGCATTGAAATTCGTGCAACGATAAAAATATATTAGAGACATACGGAGGCAGTGCTGCCACCTAGGTTTAGAGATCGGTACTAACTTCAAAGAAGAAGGAAATACGAAAAATCGTTATAATTTAAAGACGTTAAAGCCAATGTTTAAGTCAAATGTACAACTTAAACGACAAACAATTTAAATGTAAATGAAAAATGTCGCTGCTAAACGCGCTGTTACGCTTATTGCTTTGTAATTGTAACTACAAACTTGTTTATTGCTGTATTGTTACAATGCATATTGTTGATCTAAGTAACACAATGCCAGTACTGCTAAGATTTCACAACCCAGTAAACAAAAAAGATTTGGTGACCAAACCAGCCCCATAAGTTGGGCTACTTCAGCCACCTGGTACCTACTATCTTTTGGCACCTATTACAAATGTGCAAAGTATTCTATGTTTAATGTTGTCATAAGACGAGCCACGTCTCGTCTCGTTGAGTAAAACGAGACGAGACAGTTTCCTTGCAATTCGAGACGAGACAGACTACTTGTATCATCTCGTAAGCGAGACGAGACGTCTTGTAACATGTCTCGTCTCATGTCTTGAAAATCCAAACAGAGTTATTCAATTTGTTAACAAAATTACTTAACTGGGAATAAAACATTTGCTTTGGAAATCTATACCAGCGTTTATTACTTCTAATTAGGGTACCTACAAAGAACATGGAATACCTAAAGTTATTTTTAATAATCCTTACAAACAGCTTTAATTTCCATTTTCATTGGAATTTTCATGACCAGTGCACATCGAGTGACCAGTGCTCGTCGTTAGTGGAAGAAGATAGTGAAATGAAGGACTTAGTTTAACGGACATACGTTATACACGAAGTGAACACACACCTACACGACCCATAATATAATACACACATACCGATCACCTTCCCTATACTCTTTCAATTACCCTCTTATACACTTACACATAACTTTCCTTCTTTTCACTATTTCGTTTCTGCCTTCGAGATAGCTTATTTTTCCGCCCCCTTTCACCGATTTTGACCTCTCTTTTCCTTCTTATTTTCTAAAAATTCCCGACTTTGGCAAAATATTCATTTTGTATAAACATTTCTGACAGTGAATTATCTTATCTTTATTTTCTTACTCATATTTTCTACTTAATTGTATCTAAATATTACTATATTCACCGGTAAATACCTGATTTCTAGCTAAGCCTACACTTTTTAACGTTCTACTGGTATCTAACTGTTACTACTTGTATTTCATTAACTTGTATCTAACTTTTCTACTTATACCTAATTACACTCTTCTACTTTTGAAATTTACATTATGTGGTCGTCATGCTTTTACGGCGCACGCCCTTAAATGGGGTCTAATTGACCCGATATATAGAATAGAATATACTGTCATCAGTTCCGGTGTTCGCAGAACATCTGTAACAGGTGTCTCCCCAGGAGTTCTCTTTCCTCACGAACTACGTTTTCTGTCACATTGCAGCTTAGGACTATGTGTTCTGGCGTAGCCAACAACCCGGATGCATGGCACATGTCTTCAACTATCTTCATTTGGTTTAGTTTTTGTTGATAGGGGCCATGACCAGTTACGAAGTGCATGAGACCCCCGTAGATATCCAGGATCATATCCAGCTTCTCAGCCACGTCCGAAAAAATGCTGAACAGTCTTCTGCCTTTGTCTGTTTCTTCCCAGAACTTCTTCTGGCATGCAGTGCCTATTGTAGAGCTAAATTCCAGTTTATTTTCTGCTAAACTATATAGAATTTTGATCACTCTTTCCTGATTGGCCTTTTAAAGCCAGTGCTGGCACCCAGCTTTTTCACTTGGAGATGCAATGGTAGGGTAGCCATCGCCACTTGAAGAGCCTCGACCGGGCTTCTTCTGTACGCACCAGACAAGCGGAAGTATTAGTTGTCTCTGCGATCTACTTATTATTTGTTTCTGCCTTGTCATCCAGTCTATGGCTCCAGACACAGGCGGCGTATCCCACAATTGATCTTATAATGACATCGTGTTATGTACGTATCACTTTTATTGGTATTTTTAGATCGATTATTGCAAAATTTACTAATTTATGTGAAATTTTCATAGCTTTGTTTTTAATTGTAGTTGTCTGCATTCTAAAATTTAGTTTTTCGTCTAGTGTTATGTCTAACTATTTGAAGTTTCTTTGTCACTTAATTGTTTAGTTTTTAACTTTTATTATTGGTCCTCTGTTTATATTTAGACTTCCTTTAAATTGTACGTATTTAGTTTTTTTCTGATGAAATTGTTAATCTATTATCATTACACCACGATGTCATTTTATTTATTACTTTGTTTGCTTTTGTTTGTATATCCAAACGACTGTTACCTTTGATCACGACCTCCAGGTCATCGGCATATACTACCACCCTTTCAACCTGTTTCATCTCGTTCAGCATCTCCAGACACGGCTTGAAGGCTAGGTCCCAAAACACCGGGCCCAGCACTGAGCCCTGCGGGCAATCCCTTGGTTGGCGTTTTCGCCACGACGCCATCCGCTGCATCCACTTCTGTTAATCTGTTATAAAAATAATTTTGAATGATTTTCCAAAGTTTACTGTGCATTTTATGTTCTCCAATTCAATGGCTAGTTCCAAGTTATTGGTTAATTCGTTTAAATTACATTTTTTTCTATTTGTGGCAGAATTAAGCTTTTGTCAAATTTCGTCTTATTTAAACTATTAATATTAAAATTAAATTTGTTGTTATCTTCTGTCTGTTCGTTATTACTTTAGTCTCTTTTGTGATATATGGTGAAGCAGATGGCGCCATGGGCGCTGATTGTGGCGAATTCGTCAACAGTCCAATCATATATAAAATTGCAAATATTTTCCCCTTGATAATGTTACTTCTATATTTGACTCCACCCCGGCCCTGACCTTGAAGGTTGATGGTTGTCCTTCTCTATTAATTACAGTCAAATTCTGTCCGATCAGTTCTTCAAATTGTTAACCGTTTTCGTCAGTATCAGGGCAGTAACAGAGCGGAGACTTGGCGTTAAAATCTCCCAAAACAAGTACGTCCCCGTTATAATACCCGTTCAAAATTTCTTCTGTCTTACTGACTACCCTACCTTACTTCGAACTGTAGATCGAGTATATGTATAGTGCTACCTCCACTTCAGCCATGCGCCGTCCACGCCGCGTGCACATCGCACAGGGGATACCTTTACCTTATTACACCTCGGTGCGTTAATTTTTGTAATATTTGTTTTGAGTTAATATTATGTCAATTTAGCCAAGTACGTGGCATAGTCGATACCGGCTCGTCTTCACTAAAGCGGCCCTCCTCGGTGAGGGTATCAAATTTTGGCGTTGATCCTAACCGAACGGCCGTGGCTCTGTGAAGCGTTGGCTTATCATTCGGAAAGTCGTGGATTGAATCCCACCGGCCGATCATCCAGACTGAAGTTTTTCCAGTATTTTTCCTCAGTCACACCAGGCAAATACCGGGATGGTACCTTTAACTTGGGTTCTGGCCAATACCTTCTAGCATCCTTTCCTCCCTCCTATCCCGGCCTGAGTCTTAGATGCCTAAAGCCAATTTGGCGTTGAACAACATCGTTAGGAGAAAAATAAGGGCCAGAGGGGTCCCGAAAGTCACACACACACGTATGAAGAGGGTTTGCATCAACTCAGTAACTCTCTATTTGAACGCAATGCAGCCGTCTGACAGGTCAGGGCCATTAAAGGACAGTCAATATTATTTATTAAGCTATTTAAAATGACCTTTCATAAATGTCAATAACAAAACAACGAATCTCTTTGTTGACATGCACGCGCTGTTGACTTCAAGAGAAGCGAACCTTTTGTACTTCTGTTTTGCTTACAACCACGTAGATTCATTAGTGTCATTGTGCCATTTACCGTGTCGATCATTAAGAAATAAACATGCTTACTTGTAAGTATATATACTTTAAATTATGCATGACTTTCAGAGACAAAGAGAGGTATAAACAATAACACGTGTCGCATCTAAAGACCAAATTATCATTACTTCCTTCAGCTCTCATCTAGACAGCGTCGTATAGAATAACATGCTTTCATTAAAAGAAAACTGAGCTTCAGATATACATATTTTGATTAAATTCACACTCCCTGATCATTTCTTCATTATTCACATCAGGTATGTATTATTTAGTCGCTTGCATAACCAAAAGTCGTATCTAAAAAAAATACATGTGTGAAGTTAGCATCGAGTTTGTCAGCTTCAAATCCAAGATCACAGTTGGCTAGTCCTCAGCACGTCTTGAAGATCTCTAAGGATCAGTGATGCAAACTAATTTTCGTTAATCGGAGTAACAAAGCTAATATTTTTGGTAGTTGTATTCAGAGCTGAAAACGGGTCACTTTCGCTGACCCACCCAAACTGAACATAAGTGACCTGTTCCGAAACATGACCCGGTGACTCGATTGGTGCGTTCTGAGAACTATTATGAACTGGGAACTTTGGGCGTCGTATTTATCGTACTCTGGGGGTAACACTTACGATCCCCCCTGAAAGAAACACTGTTCAAATGCAAAGATATAATTGAAAACTCTGCTTTGGACGAAATCGGGTCACCTGGTTATCACAAGCATAGTCTCAGTCCAAAACTTAAACCGATGACCCGTTTCAGCTCTGGTTGTACTAAATGTACATTTATTTTTATTAATTCGGAGGATGGAGGTAAATTGGACAATCCCAAGAACATCGTAACCAGTGTAAAATCATGTTGGACGCTTAAAATTATCAAAAGGCCGCTTATACAATACAAATTCGTCATCGTAGCGTTTATCATTTCGCCGAGAGACTATTTTAAACAAAGTCATTTCTCTATTTGGAAAGGAAAAAAGGCGAAATGATTTACATAGCGAGAACGAATTTGTATTGTACAAGCAACCTTTTGATAATTTTAAGCGTTCAACATGATTTTGCATTGGTTACAATTAGAGATGGTTTCACGATACCACCGATAGTTGCAAGGTATCGGTCGATACCTTATTTAATAAACACGATACTTTTATATATATTATTTGACTGTGATATTTTATCTATGAAAATTATCTAGACGTAGAACATTATTGTTTATATCTTACTGTCAGAGTCAAAGCTTCTTGGGTTATCTAAACACAATTACTTCAAAAGAAAGGTTTTTCCATGTTTCATGTGTTAAAAAGTAAGAGATCATGGTTGAACATAAATATTAATAAGCTACCTATTGAAAGGTGGCATTGTTCTTAGAGTTTCTGCAGCTATATTTAAGAGGCTTTCGTCACAAGTCTCAGCATAGAAAAGACAGCAGTGACAATTGTCTTCTTGTTTGTTTTGCCTATTTCTTTCCAATTCAATTCTTCAAAACACTATTACAGAACTTTCATATCATGGTTTCTTAATATCATGTGCCTTTAAATCCAGTTTACCGAGCATTCAAAACGCTAATTTAGCCATAAAAATAAAACATTTCTTTCCTTCTTTTGTATAAAATGTTGCAATGAATTAATATATTTTCAAATTTATGCTTAGTCTCGCACGTGAGACTTGATTACTGAAAAAATAATAAATAAATAAATAAATAAATAATATATATATATAAATAAATCACAGCCATATTCAATCCACTAGTGGATGAGGCCTCTCCCCAAAGGGAGGAGTTGGTCTACTGCTCCCACGCTGACCAGACGGGTTGGGAGAGGAGTTGAAGAATTTTTCAAGGTAATATTTGTGCATACCTACTGGCAACAGTCTTCTCTGAGAGACGTTTCAGTACAACAGAAATAATATCTAACAAAAGAGAAACTCGACTTCATCCCGATGAATGAAAATTCTCGGTTTTCTTAACAAGCACCTATAATATTCCTTTCACTCATTAAATGTCTGTGTAAGTTAAAATGGTGATATTTTTCGTGTTGCTTTTAATTTGATACACTCATTAAAGTGAACTATATTTTAACGTATTGTCTCAAAGTTTCGAAAGACGCTCTGTAATATTATCTAAAAGAGAATAGTCAACAATGTGCAAAATAAAATAACCATTTAAAACCGAATAAGCTAATAAAGTCCAAGATCTATAGGAAATTTGCATATTTGAATTTTACTTTTATCATAAATATTATTTATAATGTATAACGACATTGAGGAAAGTATCGAGTATCCAGTATCGAAGGTAAGAAATAAGTATCGGTATCCAGAAATTTTGGTATTAACTCATTTTTAGAACATGGTAATAGTAAGAAAGTGACAAGCTACTTACAATTGTAACTAAGTCTGAATATAATACTGGTGATGGAAGCTTGTTCAATGTTCAGTTTTCTAAAGAAAAATAACTTTGAAGCAGGTTTCTTGATTTCATATTAAGGGGAGGAAATCGCGGCTGAACATCAAAGAGAAATTGGTGAGAAATTTTATTGCTCTTTAGTTCTTGGTCGCTTGACTTTCTGCAGAAAGAAAGAAGCTATTCGTCTCAAGCTTCATGGACAATAGTTGATTTATTTTTATTTTTTCGTCAATTTCCTTGTCTCTTTGCTTACGGACCCTGCCAAAGATGCTCTTTTCTTATAACCTCTGACCTTATTAAAAAAAAACAACTGAAAGGATTCCCAAGTTCAGTACAGTTTATGACTATCCAACCACACGCACACAGTTACATACACACCGCCACTAAACAAGAGGTCTCTCCATTTGTACTATCAATATACGTGAGAAATAAAGAGGAAAAATTGACATATGCGGTCACAAACTGGTTGTGTGAAGATTAAAATAAACCATAAATGACCCTTATAATAACACATACAACTATATGGCAAGGTCCGAGCGCATCCAGAGGCCTTGTAAAATGGTTTCTTAATATTTTCGGTGGGGTGGCTGTCAGAGAGAGAGAGGGAGAGAGAGATGTTTTATGAGAATGATTATGGGAGAGAGAGAGAGAGAGATGTTTTATGAGAATGGAAGAGAGAGAGAGAGATGTTTTATGAGAATGCGGGAGAGAGAGAAAGAAAGCAAGAATAATCCAGAGAAAGAGAAGAGCCATTTGCTTGTGTGCCTGTTTAAGTATTTATGAGGCTTCTGTAAAATAAAATATCACAGCACTGAGAAGTTCAATAATCCCTCACACACCGACTGGTCCTATTCTTCATAAGAAACAAAATCAGAAATGAACAAAATAATCGCGTTGGAGTGTTGGAGACAATGTTTTACCATTATTTGTCGAAGTAGCAGGAACCTACAAGATATTTGGCCTTGGGAATTTTACTCTCCCAGAAATTAAAAAAAAAATATTCCTGTACATGTACTATAACGAGAACTGAAACGGGTCAGGGGTGAATAGTGTCATTCGGTTCAAGTTTCGAACCGGATCACCTATGTTCTGGTTAGGCTGGGTCAGCGAAAATCACCTGGTTTCAGCTCTGAATATATCTCTAAAAATATTGGCTTTGTTACTCCCATTAACGAGAATTAGTTTGCAACACTGATCCTTAGAGATCGTCACGAGGTGCTGAGGACTAGGCAACTGTGATATTCGATTCGAACTGACAAACTTACTGCTAACTTCACACAGATGATTTTTTTCAGATACGCCTTTTGGTTACGATATGTATAAATTACGATTTATATAAATTAAATGAATTACGCAGTGTACTGTAGAGACAATTCTTGTTTCTCTCTATCTTTTCCTACCTACGGGGGATCGACGTTCCTGATAAGTCTTCTCCACAAAGTCCTGTCCTGAACTTCTTCCCCTGACAGACCTTTCTGTCCGAGATCATTCTTAACCCTATCCACCCATTTCCTCCTTCTTGAAGTAAGTAAGACACTAAGAAGCAAACATACTGATGGGACAGAAAAAAGTTCTAAATTTCTTTCTTCCATCATGGTAAGAATGTCAAAATATGTGCACATGCAAATTTTGGGAACTCGAGCGCAATTATTTAGGGGGGGATATTGATAGTACACCCTCCATTCCGAAAGAAACCGAACTTTTGAAAACAAATAGTACCACTAGTGCCATCTGTTGTAATATTTTACCGGTAGATGGCGTAGTCCCTCATTGACAACTGGTATAAATGTCATGACATTTGGATGCACGGCAACAAAGTTATTGCGTTTCAACTGTCAGTGTGTTGTGTACATCGGTCGGAAAATGAGTTTCAAACAACGAGCTGCAATTGAGTTTTGTGTTAAACTGGGTAAACCTTTTACTGAAACGCACCAAATGCATATGGTGATGAGTGTCTATCCCGTACGCAAGTTTACGAGTGGTTCAGGCGATTCAAATCGGGTAGAGAGACGCTGGATGATGACGAAAGATCAGGCCGTCCCAGAACCGGATTATCGGAAGAAAACATCGAAAAGGTGCGTGAATTCATCAAACATAACAAAAAAGCGTCGGTGAAAGTTATTGAAATGGAATTAGGCATTCCTCAAACAACCGCATACCGCATTTTGACCGAAGTTTTGGGCCTTAAGAAGGTTAATTCGCGGTTTGTACCACACAAACGCACCGAAGACCAAAAAGTTGATCGAATTGCGCATTGCAAAGACATTGTTAAAAGTGCTCGGCAGGATCGAAACTTCTTGAAATCGATTGTAACTGGTGACGAGACGTGGTGTTTTGAATATGAGCCCGAAACAAAGCGGCAAAGTGCTGAATGGAGAGCGCCGGATGAAGGACCACCCAAAAAAAGTCGCTTGGTGAAGTCAAAAGTTAAGGTGATGCTGATTTGTTTTTACGATTCAAAAGGAATTATCCACAAAGAATTTGTTCAGCCCGGCCAGACAGTCACTGGAGAGTTTTACTTGGGCGTCATGAAGCGTTTGCTGGCAAGAATTCGTCGTATTCGGCCCGAATATCGAGAAATCGGCAGTTGGACTCTTTTGGACGATAATGCACCATCACATCGTTCGCGACTTGTAACTGAATTTTTGGTCAAAAATCACATTATTCGTTTGCATCATCCGCCCTATTCACCAGATCTCGCTCCGTGCGATTTCTATCTGTTCCCGAAACTGCATTTGGCGATGAAAGGAAAGTGGCACGCATCGATTGAAGCCATTGAGAAGGCGACGACCGCCGTCCTAAAGACCATTCCAAAAAAGGACATGGAGAAGTCGTTTGACAACTTGTTGGAGCGTGCAAATATGTGTATCGATGCAGAAGGGGAATACATTGATTAATAAAAATGATTTGTTCCAAAATGTACATTGTTTTTTTGTTTTTTTAAAACGTTCGGTTTCTTTTGGAATGGAGGGTGTATAATAGTCAGATTTGTGTTTCTGGAGAGTGAAGAAAAAGTGTGGAAATACCCTTATATTTGTAAAATGCTGAAAGAAATGGATAGCAAATAGATAGTAATGGATACTGGGTGGAAGGCACTACCGATTAGAGGGTATGTTCTTCACGTCCGCCACATTGAATCTCGATTGTGACGTCAGTTTTGCCGTTAATGTATTATTGTGAGAGATAATGGTGTTTGACATTAGTATAGGCTACTTATGCAATAGCCTGAAAACACAATTTTGTTTTAAAATAATGAAGGAAGTGTAAACTAAATGCATATCGAAATGGCAATATAATCAGGAACAATTTGTATGCATTTAGGTTTAAATTCCTTCATTATTTCGAAAAAAACACCTGGAAGGTTCAGGTTATTGCATCATTAGCTCATTTATTTATTTATTTTTACAGAGGATGGCATTTGAAAGAAACGTTCCCATGGAGATTGAAATATTGCTTTTGATCCTCTACACATCTGTATTTTGTATGCTACTGACTTCTACAGAGGCCAACACACAGTTGGAAATTATTCGAGGGACTGATACTACGCCTCAGAGGATAGATGCAATACTGATTTCATGTGTCAAAAATCTTCCAGTGGATAATTCTGTCAGCTTAATTTTAGATGAAAATATTTCATTGAATGAGAATCTATTCAAACATTTACATTCAAATACTAAAATATCAGCATTTACTTTTACACTAAATAAATTTTTGACTAGTAAATATCTAAATGTTATATGTAGTGAAGGGAAAATTAACTTAGTGATAATTCTTCTAAAAAATGTTGATGTGTTAATAAACATTACATGTGAAGGTAAATGTTTACTTTGTAGTAATGTAAAAACTATTATTATTATTGTGGTTTCATCAAGTAATCATAATTTAGAAGCACTAACGGAAGAAATTTTTGATATTACTTGGTCTGCAGGACTACTTAATGTTATCATTATTGTACAAACAGAACACCTTCACGAAATACCATTAAGGAGACAATTGGAACTTACAACAGAAGTTGTTGCTGTCATAAACGATCCATTTGCAAAGAGAACTCACGTCGTAAATCTAAATTTGGAAGACGACGACAAAGCATTCTCTCAACTAAGAATGTACATACCCTTTAAAATGAAGACACTGAATGGATATCCTCTTAGAATATCAACAATACATGCAAGTTTATTCTCATTACGTATATTGCCAGTAGCAAAAGGAACATTTAGATACAAGGGCCAGTTGGGTAAAATTTTTGAGACTCTCATCAAATATATGAATTTCACACCAGTACATTTATCAGCCGTAAATGACGAATATCCAGTCCGTTATAATAATGGTACTTGGTCATCGTTTCTCAAGGATTTAGTACAAGGACGATCGGACATTGCTCTTGTACCTTCAATTGTTAACAATGAGAGATTTTTAGATTTTACATTCCCTTTTCCTTTCCGTATCTCTTCACTTGTTATTGTAGTGAACAAGTCACGACCGTTACCAAAGTGGATGGATATATTCTTACCATTCCTACGAGAAACATGGTTAATGATTCTTGCAGTGTTCATTGCGGTTCATGGTTCATTAATGATTGCCAGAAGAGTTCATAATTATTCAACAGAGGCACTGAGAACGGTTTTCTTCATGTTTCAAATTCTTTTAGAAATATCTGTTGGCCAACCATTACGCTTCTCAGAGAGATATGCGTTCTATTTGTGGGTGGTTTTTGCACTGGTTATATCATCCCTGTATCGTGGATCGCTGCTGTCTTTCCTGACAGTTCCCAGATATTACCCACAAATTAAAACTTTCAAAGATGCTGTTGATGCTGGAGTTACAATTGTGTCTACCATGGGGTTGTTAAGTCGATTGGAAACTAGTAAAGACCCTTTACTGAGAGCACTTTATAAGACATCGCGTGTACTTACGCGCGACGTGGATCCGTTTCACGAAATGAAGGAAAATTCAGAACTTGCGACGCTCGTAATTTCAGATATACGTACTCAAGTTAATTATTTATGTACATCTTCTTCCGTAATTGACGAATCAATTGGACTAATGATGCTCTCGTTTTGTATAGCTAAGCAGACACCATATATTAATAGAGTGAACAGTATTATCATGAGAATATATGAAGCCGGTTTGCGCGAAAGATGGTTTGAGGGGAATGAGCGTGACAATTATAATGTGAGCAGACAAATGCTTGAAGCGTTGGCTAAGAAAAATGTTATTCTGACCCTTGACCACCTGTTTTCGTGTTTTGCCATCCTCATGGTTGGTTTGACTCTGTGTAGTTTCGTCTTTCTCCTCGAAATGTGTGTATAAAAATGATTTCTTTTAACATTGCAATGTTTCTGAGTGTTTACTAATGGGTTTTAATTGTCAAATGCATTTCATAAGAATATGGAAGCTTTACAGACAGTTTGTAAGTAACTACGATAAAAATATATGGGTCTAACTGTTAAATGCAGTTTCTACTAAGCCGTTGGTAAATTTAACATAGGGGAAAGTTGGGAGAGATTACTCACAATTCAACAAAAATTCATTAATTCTATTATGTCTAAGAAAATACACAATAAATTCTTTAGTATTTTATACACAATTGCATTCTATGCATCTTTGATATATGTCATTCTTAATGATTCTTTTTAAATCCCTTAATTTCTGCAATCTCTCCTACTAGTGTAGGTAAGATTGCGCACATGCGTAGGAGAGATTGCGCATGAAATAAATTAACACACAATAGTACGAACCAAATAGAAACTACTTGTTGTGATCCAAAACATTATAAACTGTTGTAATTAGCTAAAGCAGCTGGAATATTCCTATTTAACGTTACATTTCTTACTTTTGCCAGTATTTATAAACTCTACTAATACAATCGTAAGTGGACAGAGGAAAAGCATTTTATGGTCTTCACACGGTGTATTCCTTCGTCAAGCAGTGGGCCAGGACCAAAAATGACACCAAAGTCTAGCCCTAATTTATACATAACTTTGCGCAATCTCTCCTCTCATTGTATTAAATGGATGTACTGCGCAAACTCTCGTACTTCACGCTTGTGCCAACTATCCTCATTAGGGAGGAGAGACTACGCACCACATAGCTTGGGTGCCAATTTCCAGAATGACTGCAAATTGCGCGTACAACACTAGTTCTGACAAAGAACTAACTCAAGTACAGCTTAATTTATAACATTTTTAACATCAAAAAATTTCCTTTGAACATATACAACACAACGCTTAAGAAAAGTCAGGGCATTCACTTGTGTCGTAGATGCACAAAATAGATGCTAAGTTTGAGCGCCCACCTTCTGTCAGGACAGGAATTGAACTGACTAGTCTGCCAGTAACGTATTCACTTGTCCTTCACTCGCAACATGTCGGTTCAATTCCTTCCCGTATTTCCAGGACCTGCGCAATCTCTCACATCGCGCAAAGTCTCCCGGCTTTACTTTATTTCATCAAGAACAAAATGGGTGGGTGATATCGACCTATTCATTAAAGAGAAACTTTTGTAGCGAACAGCCGTTGCTCAGTTGGTAGAGCGTTCGGGAGATTCTGAGTTCGTGACCAACGACCGCTTATCCTGACTGAGATTTTCCTTAGTCACACTAGGCTAATGCCGGGATGATACCTTGAAAACTAGGCCTTGTCCTACTTCTTCCAATATCATATACCCTATCCTAACACGGCCTGAGCAATAGTTACCTAAACTCTAAAATACTATTAGTAAGTTAGAGTAAGTTGGACGCGTTTATGTTTTGTGGTGTCTGAAGAATTGAGATGAGACAGTCGTTCACTTTTAATGCAATGATTTAGAAACTTGAGTTTGGTTGTTATGGAAACGGAATATGCATTTCAGTGTGGCCGAAGCCCTAAAGGTTGCCGCCATACTTGCATTCGGTTCAATCATTTCTTCGTCATGCTGCAATATGTGTTTGATAGTTCAGACTCGTTACTATGCAAATGGTCCACGTTTTAGCATTCTAACAAGTAAACCTATCTATGCTACAAAGCTATTTTTTTTTGGACAAACTTGGTAGAGCAATAGGGTACATCAGGAAACCACCAGAAAGCATGATTAAAAGTGCTTTCGTCCATAAAGACGGACACAGTGTCCTAAAGTTTGGTTCATAGGAATAAGCACTTATAGTGTAATCTAAGTAGGAAAACACACGGTTATTTATAATATGTTTTTAATAATAGAAAACAAATACGCATTAATGGATATTCGGTGAATGTGATATCTTTAAGGAGGTACTTTCATCATGGCCGCCATCTTGAAGTCGGCCATCTTGGATCTTGCTCGATTTTTTTTTTCAAATAGGAAGAGTGTCATGTAACATATCAATCTGGGCTAGAATTTCACCAGAAATACATGGGTGAAGTCAGTTTTGCCATAAATTTATTTCTGAAAGAGATAATGAGAGGTGACATTACTAGTGTGCCTAGTTGATTGAAAATTTTAGAAATACTCTGTTATTTTTTAAAGAATGTAAGAAATGAAAAACCAGTGCACAAGCAACGAGTACGGAGTTGGTTGTTCCCAACATCAATTGGCAAATACGCGAGAGCTATTCAATTCAAAGTAAGTAATGATGAGGTGTAATATCGAGTTTGGCTAGCCTATGTCATACACGCAAGTTAACATTCCTGTGTTCATACTTGGATTATTTTCCTGTGTTCGTACTTAGAATAGCAGAGTACAGATGAGAAGAAGAGATGTTCTACGCAATCAGCCTCTGCAGATCAATTCCAGCTTGGCACAGCCCGAATTGGCAGAATAATTTCGTCGTGAGTAGCCTGGAGTATAGTTGACACTCAGAATAATAATAATAATACCAAAATGGAGAGATCGAATATTGGATGGTCGATCTTATATACTAATCTTAGTCCTTGGTACAAGGCTGAGAACGTAGGCGCATGGTGCTGTTAAGGTGCTTGTCTGACCAAGGACTTTCGGAGAATTTCGTTCCTGATCGAGGACGAAATTTCTTGTTCACATCATAAGAGTATGGTTATTTGCCCTGAGGTGAATAGCTATTCGTTTGACGTCATGAATATCGTTGTATTGCACAAGCGTAACTAATATGCAAACCTGATTATCCTTACCCAAACATGGTGACTGGATTTATCTCCAGTTTTCAACACAAATTGCATTAATAATTTGTGAATATTTAAATTTTCAATATTTTAAATAGTTCCATTGCTTAAGAAGTTGACATTGGGAGATTCGTGATAAAACTCGATGGTCTCAGTGTTGGAATTTTGCTTCATCCAACCGACCAAATGGTCACTTTTCTCAACATATATTGAATACGTTCGATGAGTAACTGGGCGTATAATCATGAAGTATACTTATCAGTATGGAGCTTATCAAGGTATATAGACATTTGGGGTTTCACGATACGGCTGTTTCGTATCTTTGAAAACATATCGAGCAATGGTATAAGACTTCTGCACGTCCTCATAAAACCTATATCCGCTCAATATTCTGTGCTGCTAGACTCGTTATCTGTGAGAACAAAAGTGAAACAAATGGAGGACGAACTCGATTAGAATGAATTCAAATTACGAAATAAAAAGAACTGAATCCGAATATCAAAATACCAGTTCACCACATAATTCTATGGAAGGGAAAGGCAAACCACCACCACCTTCTGGTCAGGACCTGCCTTACGTTAGGGCAGAACACTCATCATCAATATCATCATCATTTTGCGGCTCTCAATGCCTCAGGGCACATGCTCCGCCAGCCTCGTTGAAAAGTTTCGTCTCTGCAACAAGTTAATTTTTAAGACATCGAATCACGTGGAAAAACTATCATTAAAACTTTAGCATTTCCCAATATTAGATTTGTGCATATTTCCAAGAAAATACTCACTAAATTGACTAATTTTGATGAAAGCCCTGCAATGAACGTCTATTTTTTACTTCAAGTAATCCCAATTTCAAGAGATCTAACAGACATCTACGTTGTACAATGACCTTTACATGGACATCCATTTCCTGGACGTACAATGGACGTCCACAATGTTCCACTAATGGGCATTCACTTTCTGGGCAATGTATGGACATCCACTGGGCGTTGACTATTTTCATTTTATGGCTGTGAATTTTGCTGACATCCAGTAAACGTCCAAATCATGTGCTGATAGGATATAGTTTAAAGTGGGACCAAAGTACTTGTATCCCTGCAGGGCATCGAGCCCGGATTCCCCTGAATTATAAGGCAGAGAGCCAAGAAAATATTTCGAATATCGTAGTTAAATGATTTTAAATATAACTGTTTAAATAGCTCACGCAAACTTACCCAGCTTCGCCTAGATTGGAGAAGAATGTAAATTTCCTCGCGTATTCTATTTTCGTAAATATGTTTGAAAGAAAATGTAATTTTCTTCTAAAAAAAAGAAAAGAAAAGAAAACTGATCCCTCCACAATTCGATTCTGTGAATTCGTCTGTTGTCTTACAATACAATCAGGTGCTATAAAGCCTCATGACTTACGATAGCTTGTACAGCAAGTCGTACCTACAAAAATATTTTAAACATTATTTTCTATGGGCTATTTTATTTATTATTGATTTCTGCCCGTCTCAATTATACAAGTGCAAAGCTCCTGAACAGCCTACATCTATGTCACATGAAGTAATGGAACCTGCAACCTTCTGGACGACGACCCAGCATCCTAGTCCAGACAATTGAGTTCAATTGAATTTAATTCATTTATGAACTTTAGGCATCTTTGGCTCAGGTCGGGATAGGATAGCGAGGAGGATGGGGAATATTAGGCCAAGTCCTTACTTAAGGTGCCATCACAGCATTCACCTGATGAAACAGGGGATACATTGGAAAATTTGCCAGGATTCGAACCCACGTGCCTACCCATTGCTAGTCGAAACGAGCACGTAACAACTTGCTAGTTAAGAGACAACGGCAAACTAGCATCGATTCACCATGCTTATGCACATTCCGGTCAATGGTCTGTGCACTTTTCAATGTATCGATTAATTGGTTAAGGTTTTTCAATATCGACATATTGCAAATAAAAAGTCGATATATCGAATACCAATATCGAACATTTCCATTTGATCAATGAAATTTCTAAGAGGTTTTAATATTTATGATGTTCAATTTCCAATAATTTTTCCGATATAAACGATATAAGATGTTCAACTGCTTATCGATATCAACGATATTTAATTTCCGACGATATTTGGATACGAGGTATAAAGAAATTCGGCTTTCAAGAATATATTAATACGAACGATTAATTTTGGATGACACTCAAATATGGACGATATTCGATTACAAAGTTTCGTCGGTATGATCGATATATAGTGTTCGATATTTTGATACATAGATCGCTCTTTAATTCTCCAACGATATCGAAATTCGAAAATCCTACATTGCCACTCATTAAGCAGAGTCAGCGATTCTAAAAGCCTCCCCTAAATGGAAGTGTCACCCCCAAAATTCTCGAGTATCCTCCGGTTATAAAGCGACAGAAACCATGTATAACTCTACTTATATTCTCCCAAGTGTGACGTTACACCTTCATAAAGTTAGATGTTTTTATGTGTGGCCTTTAGGCATCTAAGGCACAGGACAAGATAGACGAGAGGAAAAGATTCGGAAAGGTATCTGTCAGGGACCTTAGTCAGAATAGTCGGCCGCTGGAAACGAACCCACGACATCCTGAATGCTACGCGAACGCTCTACTACTGAGCTGCGACGGCACAAAATTAGAATCGTGGCAGAAACCATTCATTGATATAGTTTTGAGGCTAACAATCTCTTTGAACAATTTCGCGAAAAGTGATGTCAAAAACAGGGCCAATAACTTTATATGGTATGAAGACTTGAACCCGGGTCAATTTTGATGACCCTGCCAGACCCGAATATGGGTGACGGGGTCCGAAACTTGACACGAACGACGTGGTTGACTCGGTCTAAGAACTATAGTTAATTGGGAATTTCGGCATTATATTTTTCGTTCTCTGGGGGTAAAAACTCCAGTCCTGGTCACCCTTGAAAGAAACAGTGTTAAAACGCAAGGAAATAATAAAAAAAATCCACTTGGTACTCCGGGTTACCAGGTCTAAATCGGGTCTCGAGGTCAGGCCGGTTCCGAAACCTAGACCCTTCGACTCGGTCCAAACATTGGCCCGGTTGACCCATTTCAGTTCTGATTACGATGGTCTTAATGACAACGATGCGTATAATAAAGCTTCTAAATTTTTTAATGGAGGAAGCTAAGCAAATAGAAAGGATCTGTCAATTTTAGAGTTAACACATATAAAACGGACCTATAAATCGCCGTTGCTGAACGCAACTCTAAAACCAATTCTCTCTCTACCCGATTTCGTTCAGATATTAGCGTGGAAATCTTACAATGGAAAGGGCTAAACAAATGAGAAGAATCTACCAATTTTAAGTGTCATCAGAATAAACAAGTGAGCGTTGAGATTCTACTAACAAACTCGAAGGCTCGGGTCCCTTGATAGCATCTCAGACACACAAGTATTCATTTTAAAATGACTTGGCAACACTGACAGTTGCAGTATTTATGGGCGGTAAAACACACAATACTTTTGTATTGTGTCGAATAGTGCTTTCTCCAAGTTTGACCCTGCTGCGTGTAACGTAATAGAAGCATCCTTTTTTTTTTAAAAAAAAATATACAATTGGTTGGCAACACTGTTAACTAGAGTGTTCGGAGACGTGAATACCAACAATGTTTTTCTATTGTGTCAAATAATGTTTGGCGTAGATAGGTATAACTGAATGGAAACATTTCGAACAATTGGATTGTTTAAAACTTGGTTGGCAACACTGAACCATTACACTAATCAAAACCTGTGAACTAGTCTACCAAATACCTTCCAACAACACCTTAAAACAACTCTCTCTACAACTTATGGTTCCTGGGATTTAATTTCTGGACACAGACGGACGGGCGGACTGAGGGTGATTATAAAATCCCCCTTTCTATAACTATCACTATCAGGGGATCGAACACGACGTTACTGTACTCAAAATATTTACCCAGCATTATGGACTGGCGGACAGACTATTAAAATAAAACCGCAAGATGTCGCTTATAGACACAATAATATTCCGCATCTTATTTTTAGTTATAAAAGTTGTGTAATGTTTGACACAACATGGTGCATGACTTATATGATCTTTACCGCAACTATTATATTTAGTTTCTAGAGAAGAGAAGAGAAAAAAAAAAAAATTTATGCAAGTGAAAACAAGCTTTTTATGATTAAATACTGTATTCTTTTTTTTTTAACGATTTAGAATTTACATACTTTTGATTCATTATGTTTTCATTACTGGCTTGACCTTTAAAGATATACAGTAGACTCGGCTAATTAGATTACAAACATATGCAGGAACTGTATTTTATAAGTAATCTTGAAACGTATTAATAAATTAAACTTACCGGTTTGTTGTCAGGCTTAGCTACAAGACCTCCGAATATACCGTAACAACATGATGTCAAAAAAACTTTACACTTATTTTTTAAAAAAACATCAGAATTCAGCTCTGTTTATAACTACATCTTGCCTCTATGCTCACTGACACACACACTCACATATGGGGTAAGTTTGTTGTTACGCGCGAACGATTCTGTTGTCATAGCAACGAACAGGTGGCGGCAACTTCATCCCCCTGTGCTTAGTATCTTCATATCACGTACTCCTTCGCGAACACTAATCAAACTAAGCAAATAATCTCTGTGTTGAACGTGTGAAGATGGACGTGAGGTGCCGTTACAATATGTCGAAAAAATGTTATCTATTGCAGTTATTGTTAACTTAAGTATGACGGTTGGCCAGCGGTTAATATGTGTTATTTCTCTTGTCACACTTCAGCGTCCAAGCTGAACATGGTGCCCTCCTGGTCATCGCACGAACGCATACATATATGTCTATATGCCAATCTTAGCAGAAAGAAAAACATAACAGCAATTCTCTTAGAAAGTATGCTAGTTCTGAGAAAGCTCAGAAGTCAAAATATATGCGATTTGAAAAAGGATAACTAATAGCTTTTTAAAAAATACAATGTAATGGTTTTGTAGACGAAACCAAAGCGGGATATTTATAACATCAACTGTTTCTTTAAGATAAGAATGATGATGGTTCTTCTGCTCCCCTAGTGACGAAGAACCGATAGTGGTTTGTCATTTTCATCCACTAGACGAAAACTAAGGACGGGACCTACAGTTTAACGAGGAATCCGAACCACTTGTGTTTTAAGGTAAAATTGGACCGGGGACTCCTTAATTACAAGTCAGCTAACCTTATCACTCACCAACAGGGGACATGTTCCTTAAGGGGCTATTCAGAAAAATACATAATGCAATAGAAATGACGATCTTTTAGGTAGATTTCGAAGAAAAGTCTGCCTATTGAGATCGGTACGATATCTATGTATATACGCGTATTTATTTATATATTTATATATTAACACGCTAGTGGCCATAATTTTGAAGGTATTTGAACCAAATTTTTATGTTGTTTCTAGGCTTAATAGTTCAGTTAAGTTAGTTAATGAGCAAAATCGGTCGCCATCTTGGATCCAAAATGACCGCCGAACCCATTGTTGTATAGAATACATAGCCTAAACCGCTGGGG
>JAGDQP010008574.1:22135-62470 GCA_022664845.1 Lepisma saccharinum
AACATTACTGTTTGATTACGAAAATGTTACTTAATGAATTCAAAGACGCCATCTTGAATCCAAAATGTCGGACTTAAAATCCATTTTCCACACCGTTTGAGCTAGAGATACGAAATTTGGCATAAAGGTGCATTATGAGGAGTAATTTAGGAACATATCACAACATTTGGGAAAAGTCACCATCTTGGATCCAAAATGACCGCCCAAAATCCCATTTTGCACAGCGCTTGAGCTGCATAAATGAAATTTTACTTGAAGGTGTACCATCACAAGTAGGTCACGACAATATAAGAACATTTTCAAAAAGTCGTCAACTTGGATCCAAAATGGCCGCCCCAAAAATCCAATTTCCAAATCATTGAAGGTAGAGAAACGAAATTTTCTTTGAAGGTGTATGACCAAGAGCAGGTTACAATAAATGGGGCAAACCTCCCCTTTGGGGGCGCAGCTCCTCTTGGGAGGGTGCAGATGGACACCATGGTGGTGTAGTGCTGCAGGGAGATTTTGGTTAAGATAAAGGAGGCATATCCTCTCAAAAGCACTGAAGTTGGGGGCAAAGCCCCTTACGGGGGTCTGGGGTGCAGCGTTCCCAGCGAAGCAAAGCGAGTATATATATATATATATATATATATATAAGTCTTGTGGTGTATCGTTGAACAGCTGTTGATGAATAATCTATAAATCAATAAATAGTTTCTCGATAGCTCTCATATAAGACGAGCTTTGAATTTTTGAAAATAAAAAAAAAACTTCCGAGATCTACCTCAGCCTGTAGGCCTGCTAAAAGGGATTTTTTTACGTCCTTTTTTTTTGAAAAGAAAACCGCTCGCTGAAATGCAAAGGATCCGCCAGTTTCAGAGTTGGCCAGTTTATCATCACGACTAGTCCGTAACCCAAACTTGTACTAGATTACTCGCTTGGAAGGATTTCAATGGATCATTTTGGAACTTCTATCTATGCACAAGATATTTTATCATCCAAATTACATAAAAAAATAAATAGATGTAGTCCTCTTCACGATATTCTGGTAATAGCTATGAGTACAAAAACTCCTTCGGGGTAAAGAGAACAGTGACGCAAGAATTCTACTCACAAAAGAAATGATATCCATTTTGCGAGTGACTTTCCTTGTGTCACTATGGCGGAAGGACTTCCTTTGTAATAAAATTAAGAGACTAAGTATCCTCCCTTCTGCCATAGTGACACAAAGAAAGCCACTCGCAAAATGGATATCATTTCTTTTGTGAGTAGAATTCTTGCGTCACTCTTTCCTTTACCCCGAAGGGTTTTTAATACTGATATCACTTATTTTGTAGGCTGTCTGTTAAAAAACAGTGTATAGTCTTCATACAAAAGGTCGATTTTGGACGTTGGTAGGCTCCGTATCTGGAAAACAGTAACTCCTAAAAAAATAATCATTTTTTTACCCCAATGGGACCCCTAAAACCCTCTGGTACTAACTATTTGGGGCTAAAACAAAAATACAGACAGAATGACAGATCATTTGTGAAAATTCTGTGATTTGGCTAAAAAAAAAAGACATAACTTTTGAACCCCTTCACCGATTTTGACGTGTGAAACACAGTTTGAAGCGTGTTGGAACGTAGATTAAGATTCCGCAAGTTTCGGTCACCTATATAGTATGTGGTCAGTGCTACCATCAGAAATGTGAAATTCTGAATTTGTTTTCGAACCACCCTAGGGGGTGCCAGGGAAGTCCTACCGATTCATTTTTTTTTCTCTGTCTCAGTATGGCAAAGAGCTTTCAAATGCAAGTTCAAGTATCAAAATCGGGCTTATAGTTCGCTAGATCCGAAATTAGCTGTATATATGTGAGTGCCGCTAACATACTAATTGTGAGCGTCACCCGCGATACAAAGCAAGTACGAAGAGGAAGATCATTCGATGTTAGATGTTTTGAATAAAATATTTTGTCAAAATAGAGATAACCTACAGCAACTAACCATTCTTCTCTTTATATCAAAGATAAAAAATATTAGGGCCACAACTCTCTCGCAATTATAGGAGCTCGCAATTCACTGGGACCACGGTTCCCACCCATCCCGATTCTTTCCGGACCATCCCTGTTTTAGGCCCATTATCCCGCGTCCAGATTCAATGTTCGTCGGGACGCAGATTCTCCCGATTTTCACCGTTCAATGTTGAAACATAAAGAATATTTTATTATTTTAATCGTGTAGTCATCAAACTACTATTATTTCTTTGAGACATGCATATTTGATTTTACTTTTTACATACTTTTCTTTAGTTCATAATGGTTTCTGTGTCCTCAAATCTTGCAACGTTAATTTAACTCATTTCCCAACGTCATACCATGATGACATCATGTACAGCGACGCAATTCGGAGGCAATGCAATATTCTATTGTTACTTTCATATATTTCTATATATTTTAAAAGCATAATTTATTTCATTTCTAGTAAGATTTCTTTATCCTAAAATAAATACTAGTCCGCAACATTGTTGCGTTTGACTGGTTGCAGAACACTTTAGGATTTGGGCGAGAAAACATCAGCTTACAATATATAGGGTAAGGAAAAAGTATCCGAACACCGAAATGACTCGATTAAAAAAAAAACTTTTTAGAAACATACTTTTCTTAAATAATTCGTACAATACTACAAATTTTTGTTTATGCATGAATAAATAGAAAAGCATATGGCGCGCCAATTGAAGAATTTATAAAGTGACTGTATATGAGAGCGCGTCTCAAGCTTTTCTTTTAGTCATGCATAAACAAGATTATTTTTTTCCCCTTTTTAGTGCGAAATGTTTAAGAAAACTGTTTTTTCGAAAAGGTTTTCTATTTCTTTATTTCTTGAGTCTTAAAATTGGCGACCCCATCGTCCGGCCGGCTTATGCTGGTTGCAATCAGCCACAAATGGCGTAGGAAATTGGTGACCTCATCGTCCAGCTGGCTTTTGCTAGCTGCAATCAGCCCTCGCAGCTAAACACCTACGCTGCTTGAAAGGAGGACTAGTAGAGAGGAGTTTCATTTAAGTTAAACTCATTTTTCATCAACAGATGACTCATTATTTCATCTCCTCTTGTTCTGCGACTTACGCCTCCACGCAATGTCAAAGGATGTGTTATAGTTGTATCTTCATTGACGCTGGCCCCTGGGGCCCGAGGAAAGGGGACGGAACCATTGGATAGCGCCTAGTTCTTAGCAGCAGATTCTTGGATGGTCTAGCTCGTTGAGACTGGGAAGTGCGCCATTGGGGAGCTCTTCGGACCTTTGGTCTCGCCAACACTGGGGGGAGTGGGTGTCCCAAGTATCCATCAGTCGGGAGTGCAAGTGATTTCGACGCCAAGTCATTGGACTTCGCCTCGATTTCCAGCTTGCTGACAAGGGTGATGAGGGTAGTACCCGGCAGCCTCGTTGGCTCCTCAGAACGAAGACGGAGAAGTGTGGGCATTTACGGCTAACATTCATCATGGCTCCACCACATCCTAACAAGTCGCTTTCGCGCACAGACAAAGAAAACAAGAAGACCAAGAGACAGAATGAAGAGAAAGTCACTGAAGATACTAGAAAGAAGGCGCATATCGTTATTGAAATAACCAGTGACACCTCAGCGAAAATCGAAGTAGAGGAACAGACAAGTATCGTACCGACTACCACACGATATCTTGTTATCAAAGTAAAGCATGAAGCAGAGAATCCAGGTGGTTTGAAGGGGTTATCCCCTTTCATCATACAAAAACAACTGAATCATGTCGGCGGCGAACTTGCACATGTTGAAAAGCTTCGGAACGGCACCTTGCTCGTGGAGACATCCACTAACAAACAGTCAACTAATCTCTTAAAATTGAAGACCCTAGGACAATTCGAGGTTCAAGTTGAACCGCATCGTCAACTAAATTATAGTCAGGGCGTAATATCTTGTTGGGACTTACAAGATGTCCCTGAAGAAGAGATTAAGGATGAACTTGCCAGCCAAGGTGTAGTCAATGTTAGGCGCATTAAAACTAGAAAGAGTGGAGAACTGCAACCCACGAGTTCGTAAATTTTGACGTTTGCCATGCCACAGCTCCCCAAGGACGTGAAGGCAGCATTCAATTGCTTACCTGTCCATCCGTATATATCGAGTCCGCTCCACTGTTTTAAATGTCAGCACTATGGACACACCAGCATTTCGTGTAAGGCGACCTCTGCTGTTTGTGCAATTTGCGGAACCAGTAGCCATGGTGCGGATCCTTGCACATCACTGAAACCTCAGTGTGTTAACTGCAAGGGTGATCACACGGCCTGGTCGCGTGACTGTCCGGTATTTAAAGAAGAAAAACGCAATAGAGAGCTGATGGTGATTGAGAAAATATCTGCTGGAGATGCAAAACGTCGCGTAAAGGAGTCCCAACGCACCCTTCCATCTGGTGCGTTTTCCACGATAGCAGCACGATTACCAGTTAAAACTGTCTCGGTTGGTACCCAGACAGTTGATGTCTCAACACAAACAGAGTCTGATGTGTATGTAGATAATCCGAAGCCTCCCAAAGAATCAGAGACTTCTCGCAATATGCCGACACAGCGTTAGGGACAAAAAACACCTGTGCAGAGTTCTAGAACTCCACGGGTTAAGACTACTTTTAGTCCTTATAAAGTCTCCAAATTAGCCCGAACTTCGCCTCTCGCTACAAGCATTAAAACTCTGACAAACGTTTTGGCTGCTTAATTATCTCAGGAAGAGTCTGCACATACTATCGATGAACCAAGTTCATCATTGGCTTCAGACATGATTGAGGACCACCTGATGGATATGGATTTTAATCTCGTGGGAAGGAAAGGGAAACCTAGGTATAAACCTAAACTTAAACGGTAATCTTTTTCCGTTTATTTTATATGATTATGCTCCTTAGCTGTTAAGTTTTATGGTGTAGTTTTGTTTTATCTTGTGAAGGCCTGTTTACAGGCTTCCATTAAGTTTTATAGTGTAGTTTTGTTTTATATTTTGTAAAGGCCCATTTACAGGCTTCCTTGTTATACTGACCATTTACACCAGTGGGCTGATTGTGAAGACCTTTTACATCTTCATCTTTTATATTCTTTTATTATTTTAATTAACAGCTAAATTTTGATATGACCAAGATAAGGGGCTTCCCCCGTATCGGGACGGGCGTAAGCCATAGTGCTGTTACCACCCCATAAAATTCATTTTATCTTTTATCTTATCTTCTTGAGTCTTAACACATGGTAAAGCAATTCTTTGGAAGCTAAAATAGTTCCTCCTCTTGCATATGTAATGTAGAGTTATCGGGATGCATTTCATTTGTGTGGGTCACTTGCCTCTGCTTTTTGTCACCTACTAGTTACTTTGAAAAGATGCTATTATTTTAAGCGTTATTTAGAAGTTTATATATAGGAGAAAACCTTTCGGGTAAATTAATTATAAGAAAAACAATAAAAAACTTTTTAAAGACATAATTTTCTTAAAACAATTCGTTCTAAAAAGTAAAATATAATTTTGTTTATGCATGAGTAAAAAGAAACGCATGTGGTGCGCTCTCATATTCAGTCACTTTATAAAATCTTGAGTTGGCGCACCCCATCTTTTTCTTTTTAGCCATGTATAAACAAAAATATTTTTTAATATTTAGTTCAAATTATTTAAGAAAAGTATGTCTTTAAACAGTTCTTTTATTATTCGAGTTATTTTGATGTTTGGATACTTTTTCTCAAGCTAATGTCTTGTCACCCAAATCCTAAAGTGTTCTGCAACCAGACAAACGCAACATCGCTGCAGGCTAGTATTTATTTTAGGATAAAGAAGTTCATATTAAAAATATTAAAATATGCTTTAAAAGTTTAGAAACATAAAGAAATATATGAAAGTAACAACGGAATATTGTATTGTCACCAGACTTACGTTGCTGTACAAAATGTCATCATTGTATGACTTCGGGAAATGAGTTCAATTAACGTTGCAAGATTTGAGGACACCACGAACCATTGTGAATTAAAGAAAAAAGAATGTAAAAATTACAGGCTGAGTTCAAAATTCATTTTATATCGTTTCAAGAATCTTAGGCGCAACACAAATCTTTATGGCGTAAATAATAAAAAAATCCTAAAATCATACTCCCGGAACCACCGTCTTTATTGGCGGGATAAAGGAGAATTTTTGAAATGTAACTAAAAACATGGTTATATAAAATTAATAAAAAAAGTACAATTTAGCTAAATCGGTGGTAAGTTTTAATTGCAGAAGAAATTCATGATCGCCCTAGAAATCCATTTTAAAGATTAAATGATAAAAAATTTCCGTGGAAGTACCCGCGGACCTTCTATATCGTAATGTTTCCCTTGAGGGAGCGCCTTAATTATCACTGCAATGCCCAGAGTAACTGAGTCTGGCGTCGTTACTGGTTTATTTAATTTATTAGGTAGAGAGACAAGAAGGGCGATGTAAAGCAATGAAAGGTTTGTAGTTTGTTTTTATTTTATTTTTACAGTAACGGCGCCAGACTCAGTTACTCTGGGCATTGCAGTAGCAATTAAGGCGCTCCCTCAAAGGAAACATAACGTTATACTGATATCATCAGGCCCCGCAAGGAGTAGTAGTAGTAGTAGTAGAAACTCACCCACACCCACACACACGTCGAGACACTACTTGCGGATTACTTCAATATCAATCTATCTTTTTCGATTTCTTGATAACGGAGCAATAGGATAAGGGACCGTATATTAGCGCTCAGTACGTTCACCATTTCATCTCTTCGTTAGTCCGTGTCCAGCAGTTAAAACTCAGGAACCACAAGGTTTAGAAAGGTATTTATTGTCTTGTTGCAAAGGTTTTTTCTTGACTACCTCAGAACAAGGATGTTTTAATAGAGGATATGCTTATAACAGCAAAACAGCGAATCCAAAAACAACTGAGCATCTTCCAAGGCAACGGTCTGATGGGTTAAAAGACAACTAAGGAGCTTGCAGCCATCTTTGTTAGTCGAAAAGAATGTTTTTGATTGGAGTAAGTTGGGCTAACTGGACGGGACTAAACTGTGACGTTTGGCTTCAAATTCTTGGCAAAATCGCATATCTTCTGTTAGAACATCCTTGAATCAGAGCCACCGGAAATGTCATGATTGGTGCAATGGTTCAGTGTTGCTAACCCATTGAAACCAATTGTATTAAATGCTTCCATTCCGTGAGAAGTAACTGCACCCAACTTGGCATGATTATTATTCGATAGGAAAGAAAAATACTGTGGGCCCCCAAGCACCCCAGTTGCAAGTGTTGCCAGCCTATTTTCTATGAAATTAATATTTTTAATTGAGCCGTAATGTTAGATATAGCAGTACCAAACTTGACAAAAATAATACTTAGATCTGATTTATGGGTGCAATAGCTTAAGTAAAACCCAATGCTTCTAACTATTGTACATTCCAATATAAATTATGGCCGAAATAGATTTAAAGGTTCCATTTATTCTATATGACATTTATATTTGTTCAATATGTTTTCCAAAGTCAAAATCATAATATATTACATTTCTTACCAAGTTATTCTTTGAATATTTTCTTATCACCATTAAGCAGTGTCCATTTAGATCTCAATAAATTAGAAGTTCCTATTTCCATATTCTTAAATTCATGAATTTCAAAATTAGTTTCATTTTCTGAGATCTCTTTTTAAAGATTACTTCCCAATAATAATCTACTATGAACAATACAAACAAGCTAAACAATTCTGTATGTTTTGACATTTAAACTTTCGGTTTAAAACAACGTACGTGAATTGTTAAATCTGCTTCTAAATTATTTTAATTACTTTTTACTTTTATCAAAAAACATTATACGTCATCTTAGTAGAAACATGCTGTGTGGATCCTTGTCCTCAAGCACCCTGTTGTCAGTTCGTCAAAATAATAATATGACTAGTCAACAAGGTTTTTGCCACATAAAAGAAAACACCTGATCTTAATGGAATTTTTGGCGCTGAATTCGAAGGTGCAATCAGTTTTTCCCTATCACCCACAGTTTTTGCGTGACAGGGGGTGGGTGGGGGAAATTCTCTGAAAACTTTCCCTTTTTCACACTTGTCATACCCTTGTCTCCTTAGAAATATAAGCACAAAAACGACAACAAATAAAACTTTGAGTTATACTTAAGAAACCTGCTAAGTTTCATAATCATCACATTATTCTTTCTAGAGAAATAAATATATTTGCATGTATACTGTGTGTACTGCTTATTTTAAGACGTAATATTGCTTTCATAAAACTTAAATAAATAAATAATAATAATAATAAAAAAACCGATTTCGTTTACCCGCACGGGGACAAATATGAAAATGAAGGTTTACAACATGCAGCAAGAATGTTTTGTGGTTTTGCGGTACGCTTGTATAAATTCGCAGAACAATTTATGCTACCTGTGCGGGAAATATATTGTGAAAAGTCAGCGCCGTTCATTAACAGAAACGTTAAAACAAGCTTATTACAGCTATTTTGGGTGTCGTGTGCTGTGTAACATGTTATTCTAGTCTTACTAAGTGGATAAGTGGTGATAAAACTCGATCTACAGTATGCCCTTTGCAGTGCCAAGCTGCCAATGGTCTGGCGTGAACCAACCAGTCATGCTGAAGACTGTTATTTCTAACAAAAATTGGGGGTCATTCTAAAAGAAAAAAATCTAATATTGAGTACCCAAATGTTCCATCCCCTCAAAATACCATGCGACATGGACCTGAAATCCCAAATCCCTGATCTATATGCAAACTCAGAAGAATCTTCTGCACCAGAGGAACAAGCAAATGAATTGCCCGAACCATCAACTTTTGATCCAAACTATAGTCTAACCAAAAATACACCTCTTACTGGTTAACCAGTCCAGATTGAACGACTTAGTGAGAGATCTAAATCTTAGTAAGCAACAAGCCGAGTTGCTTGGATCGAGACTTCAAGAGTGGAATTTACTGGTTCCTAGCCTTAGAATTTCAATTTTCAGAAACCGTCATGAACAATTTTCGTTTTACTATACTACATAATCCAAATTCCCTCTGTGCATGTTCAAATGTAGATGCTTTTAATGGGTACACTAGGTTTCTAACACATCCCTGAAGAATGGAGGTTGTTTATCGACTCTTCTAAAACAAGCCTTAAAGCAATATATTTTTACGCAATTGAAACACTAAACCATCAATTCTAATGGCACATTTCGTAGAAATGAAGGAAACATATGTTATGTAAATTTGTAATGTACAAAAGTTAAATAAATTTCAAATGTGAAAGTCTCTTTATGTTGTCAGTTGTGACACAGAAAACAGTTACTGTTGGCAAATTTGTGGGGATTTAAAGGTCATTGCTATATTACTTTGTGGAGAATTTAGAAAATACTGTTTGTTTTCTTTGCTTGTGGGACAGTAGGGCAACTGAGTCATACTACATTCGAAAAGTATGGCCTCATATATGCGAGGGCAACACAATGTTAAGTATACTCCCTTAGTAAATTCAAACAAAATTCTGCTGTCGCCTTTACATATAAAATTAGGCTTAATAGAAACTTTGTTAAGGCCATGGAAAGAATGGAGAAGGTTTTGCCTACCTTAGAAGACAGTTTCCAAAACTTAGTGATGCGAAAGTGAAGTAGGAGATATTCGGAAACTTTTAAAGGATAAAATCTTTCAGACAAAGTTAAATAATGATGAACTAGCAGCCTGGAAAGCTTTCAGTAAAGTGGTGGATGGATTTTTGGGAAATCATAAAGCAGAAAATTACCGACAATTGGTTCAAGAGCTCCTGGATAGCTACCAAAGGCCACCTGTCCAACAGCAACAGAGTGAGCAGGATAGGAAACCCTCCAGTCCGACAGCAACTGAGAGAGCGGTTTTAGGAAGCACACCAGTCCGACAGCAACTGAGTGTACAGGTCTTAAGGATAGTACCAGTCCAAGGCAACTGAATACTAGGAAAGAGGAGAGGAGTGATCACCCAGGGAAGTGATGCTTTATATTGGTGTGCTCTAACCTAAATTTGCTGAGTCTGCTGACTCCTCCTTCGTATCGTTGGTAGGTCCATCGGTGGCTTCTTGATGAAACTCCATTTGTCGTCTGCGCTATTTACGTTTCCTCTTGATTGTTTGTGTTGTAACACTTGTATCACACACGTAGTACACACTACTATCTTGTTTATATTTGGATTATGAGCGACACGTGCTGAGCACGTGGCGCGGCACTTGGAACGTTACAATATTATTTTCACACTTTGTAAGACAGTTGTGCATTGATGTCTGCTTTTTAGGTCAATATTAATTTGTATTTAGTATCTTTTTATTTAGTAAGCCAAGTTTAAAAGTGTGAAAACTGAAAATTTTGTTGTATGCTATAGAAGCTACAGATCAGTTTTTCAGTACCACCATTTGTTAATCGTATTCTCTGGTCCTTTCTGTGTAAACAGAAAACATCCTCTGACCAGATTCCCCAGTTAGATATGTATATTTTATACATATCTAGCATTGTGTATTAAGAAAACTAGGCGATATTGTCGTTTTTCCAGAATCCACCTCACCTCTGTCAAACTAAAACCTTACGTCCTACGACGTTTTCATTGCCATTTTCGTGTTCAGCAGGGACGATTTAGTAAAAAAGACAGATTTTCGTCTAAAGTTTAAATTTGTTGATTAGTGTAATTACGAATTTGATAAAGTACCTAGAGATGGAAAATAAATAATGTACTATTTAATTTCTGCAGTTATGCAATGTGCCCAAAACATACTATGACGTCAGTGTACTGTTCGTTGTAACTGTCTGTGTAGGCGTAAGGATTTGTGGTTTTTGGGTAAGTTGATAGTCTCTGAAGAATGCTCAAGAACGTGTGATTCAATGTAGATATTGTGGTGGGAGCTTTGGGCGATGAGTTTGCATTTGAGAAGTTGGCATGAAGTGATTTGAAGCTTGGTGGAGTGTTGTGGTAATTTGGTCGAGAGTTGTGTATTGGGCGTCCTCAGTTTCTGGTAGAGTGAAATGAATCGTATGCTATTGTATGTACTCCACTAGCACACACACGCGTTTTGAACGTTGATTTTTTTGTTTATTTTATTGATTAAACTTTATCGGTTGAAAAAAGCACGTTTAATTTTAAACCATATTTCAACAAAGACTTGATATTGTTGAAAAGATGTTATTTCAACGTGGAGTCAATTGTTATTTTCAACTATGGCATAGATTTCGTTTCATGGGATTCTTTCTAATTTAATGGAATAAAATTTGTAACTAGAAGCTAATTGAATGCCATGAACTAATATTTTCTGTTCTCTTTCCCATGTTGAAAACACGTTGAATTTCAATCTATATTTGAATGAAAATTTGGTTTCGTTGATAGGACGTTAATGTGACCTATGTTTTAACTATTATATTGAACTGTGCCCTAGATTATCTTTCCAAGTGAATTGCATAAAACTCGTGCTTAAAAACGAATAGAATAGAATTTTAAATAAATATATTTTCACCAGATACAACCTCTGTGGCGGAAATTCATTACCCATGAAGTAGGTAGGACTTAAATCAAATTTACTTCAAATCACAAATGTTATTTACACTGCTTTTCTCACTAACGTTCTAAGTGACTGAAGTTTTATTTCACGGGCACAAGTATTGTGTTTAATGCGTTTACTAATATTTATTTATCTTCAGTTTATAATAAGCAGACAATACAGTGTTTTCTTTATTAATTTTAATTTTGGGCGTATTCGTTAATTTAATTTAATTTTTTTAACTTCTTGTCTTTCACATAATTGAAATAAATATTAACTGAAATTAATAATTATAATGGCTTCGAACCTTCTTGGGATTGGTCGGTCTATCCTGATAGGAAATTGTTAGGTTAGGTCATTTGTGTGGGTATGTAGGTAGGATGAGGTATTTAGTTGGTGTTGACGCATAGCTTTAAATATATTTGAACAACTCGTGGATGCAATAGAGCTCTTTAGGTGCTCGAAGATATGACGAGCCCTGACTGGGTAGAGATTTTCCCTTGCTTTAAAAGATTTACATATAAACTTTTTCTTAGAGAGTGTTCGTCGCTTGCGCGTTCAATTAAAGCTATTTATTTAATATTTTAGTGTATTGAGTTCGATTAAGTGACATGGTAGGAATAAATGATAGGTTTAGGTTAGAGATATTCATCAGGTTAGGTGTGACTGTTCCCCTAGGGCAGACAAGCATTGAGCCACTGTAGTTGTGACCTAGTGCTATGATTTTATCCTAAGAATTATTTAGTGCTGATGCATCATTCTTTGCAAATTTTGAGCAGCTACCGCTTATGAGATATTTCATAATTGAAGATCAATGTGTGCTGTATAAGTGAATCTGGAGCACGCCTATTGCGTGTTGTTTTGAAGTTGAATATAGTGCTTTTTCTCTGTTAGCTATCCTCTTCTTTCCCTCTTTAGATTTTTTAAAGCATCATCATCCTGTTTTCCAAGTAAAATTTGACTAAAGCATCATCATATCCCCCCCTTCTCTTTTATTTTCTTATGCCAGCTGTATAAGGGTTAATTTTATTAAATATTTCTGCGTATATGATACAAATAAATCAAAATGCTTTTATTGGGACATAATCTGCCCTGTCGTCCTCCCGTTCTTTTGGAAATTGAAGTTTTTTTTTGATAAATTTGATAACCATCGTGTTTACTAGTTCGATGCCTGACGTTTCAGGTTTAACTGAGGACTTCTCAGAAGTAACAGAGGTGGTCAGAGTTATAGCTGGATAGTGAAGTAGACATGCCCGGGTGTACCACCACTTCTAGTGTCAGGGCACGTTTACGCTTCGTTTCTCATTTGGCGAACCAACTACCGATTGGTGAGTTGGACTGCGCCTCGGTTATCCAGAGGTTTAAACTGTGAAGTCGATTCAGCCAGAGTGAAAAATATTATTGAGTTGTATGGCTGCACGATTCTAGTATCTCTCCTTGTGATAATATCAAGCCTCTTTTATTAGAGCGTTACATATATTACTATTGTAATATATTAAGTAATAAGAAGTTATATTTATTGTCATTGTAAACCACACATGGAAGAAGAGAGCAGGTGGCTCGAGTAAGAAGTAAAAAAAAAACTGTGTTAGTAAAAAATATGCTTGCCATTCCCTCTCAACACATCCTACATCTCTTTAAGCATTTTTCTAGTTTCTACCCTGACATACGCTAGCAAGACGTTTTACCCATCCTTTATAGGTTTGTCTAGGATTTGTCCTCACCCCTCAGCCACACCAGGCGAATGCCGGAATTGTGCCTTCCTAAGAGGCCTTGGTCGACCACCTTAACTTGTATTCTCCCCTATCTCGGCGAGAAAATCAAAATGAGTTTTCACTCACACACTCAAAGAATAAAACGCAGGAAATAGTTACTAGGCAGCCCAACAACAATAGTGAGCATAATAATCAGAACAAACACTAATGATAATAGCACACACGTCAGAGCAATTAACTTCTATAGTGTCATTCTCAAATTCAACCACTTTTAACATTGAAAAGTATCTTTGGTTTCCGCCCCAGCGATTCCCTGTCGCTAACACATGCTGTTAAACCCCTACTGAGATCACGGCTCCCTCTCACAATTGCTAGTTGGAAGCATCAGGAATGAGGCAATAGCAGTCTTGCACAAATGATGTTACAAAATCTTGACAGTATGTTTCAGGGTATACATTCTCGACTACACTTCGTTAAAACTGCGTATGTTCTTGAAACGAAAGTCAAAACAAACACTAGCGCCCTCAGTTACGGGTCGGTTAAGATCTTGGTCGAGTAATAGAACCGGTTAAATTTCAGAGCAACAAGCAGCTTTCACCCAATTTGAAGTGCAGCGGATGATTGTATATGGATGTCTTACATTACTTTGTGTAACATGTTAGAACAGAGTGGTTTTTCGGATTTTTTTCTGTATTAGTTATACGTATGGCAGCAAAAAAGTATCCTTTCCTTGTAAGGATATGTGGCATATACTCAACTTCAGAATTGAATCTGAGGTGACGCAGATAGTGGACAAAGGTGAAAGATGTGTAAAACCTATATTTAAAGATGTGTAGAGCCATATCCACTCACCACTCTCCGGGAACTTGCATTACTGTTCAACGATTATATTACAAAAAGTTTCGACAATCCACATCAAATAAGAACAATCTAAAAACGTACTAGTGGGTATTACATGAACGGATCCTGGTAGAATAATTACTAGTAAAGTGGACAGTGTTGAAGCTCTCATATACTTTGCAAAATGAATGTTAACCTCACAAAATCTTTTGTTGTTTGTGTCGTGGATAGCGAAGCGTGTTGTCGTTCCAACGCTTCTACCTTCTGGTAAAATTCTTATCGCCATCAATTGATTGAAGAAATACACCTTTATTTTGTAAAACGTAAGGTCGTTAATTAACATTAATGGTTCTAACTATATAACATGCAGACAATGGTAAATTCCAGATGTTACAAAATACGACACAGAAGCTGAATGACTTGAGATATTATATACTGCCACACCATGAATATTAACAGGCTTACCAACAACTGACTACCATATGTATGAGGTACGACTCGTATATACACCTAAGTACCTTCCTGTAATACAGGGTGTTCAGAAACAGGAATAGTGCAAAAGTATCTATTTGAATTTCATTCCTCCACGAGCTCCTCGTTACTCAGGATCGGAAATGATTGTTGGAAAACCTGTGGCGCTAAAGGAACCATCAATTAGACTACTTAAATAAAACATGCATGTTTACGCTTTCAGAAACTCACAGTAGTTGTGTGGTGTACGAAAACGGTAATCTAGTTCCGAACGATTTTTTTACCAAAGTATCAAGGATTGTGAAATGGTTCAAATATGGTAGTCTTAAATTAGGCTCAATTTTAAATAAATAAATTAATTACAGTACTTGAATTTTCACAACTAGCCAGTATAAATGGACTGCAGTTCTAATTAGATAGCATTGACCTTAAGGAAGAGCTTAACAGTCTCAAATCAAGGACATCTCTACGTGTACCTCTTAGAGCAATGGGAGGTCAATAACTAAGTCCAGACGAAAAGTTTGATATGCATGTATAATTATATATTTGTTATTGCATTTTTCTTATGCATTTAATATCTAGAAAACGAACATGAAGTCAATTGAAATTATATGTATAACTACTTCACACATCAAATGAACAAAATATAATAAATTAGGATGAATATTGGATAATTAAGTGGTTTACTTGAGTTTTACGTCATGTGCCTTTATTTTTTTCTATTAAAGTCTTACAATTGTTTCATCGACTTACGCGCTGACATCCTACATGCAACTTTCTTAGCTGGAATATTTATAGAAAATAGAAACATATTTCATTTTACATTTATAACGCGGAAATAAAGATTGTGAACTTACGACACTAGTTTATACCTATATCGAAATACAAAACGCAAAACGTTTAATAGCTTTGCTTCATCAACGCGCGGTTACCTATGAGATTTGTTAAAATTCCATTCATTTTAAGAAGCGTCGTGAATAAATTATTTAAAGAAATAATTAGAAAATGGAGGTTTATTATGATATGTTTCTTTGTTCTTCGACAATGAATCAAAATTAGAGACTTTTTGGAAATGCTCTTAATAAAGTCAGTGAATGCGAAGTTAACATAGTGAGGAAATGCAAAATTCAGAACTACAAATGCAGAAAGATTTTCTGCTTGATACAGACGAAAAGTGCTAAAGAGTATTTCAAAAAAATATTTCGAATAGGATCCCGTCTCATATTAAAATAAAGTCTATGTTTCCATGAAGATATTCAATAATATGTTTCCGGAGGTCCAACAAAATGTTTTCCCGCCTAACTATTCAAAAATTAATACATTCGAAATCACCGATTAGTTGCAAGAGTAATTATTGAACGTTCTCCCCGATATATTGTTAAACTTTGGTACGAAACGTATTATTGAATATTTCCATGGAAACATGGACTACATTTTATTGTGAGACGCGGATTCGATCAGCTTAAATTCGAAATACTTTTTTAACATTTTGCATCAGTATCAGGCACAAAATCTTTCTGCGTTTGGAGTTTTGAATTTTCTATTTCTTCAAAATTTAAGTGTATACACACATTTTCATAATCTTATACTGAGGCGAATATTGAGTGGGTCGGAGGGTTGAAACGAGGTAGAACTTTCTGTGATCTGACCCACCTAGTCTGCACTTAAAGTTGGCCAGCGTCTTAAACCGTTCTATTTACTTTTCATTATTTGGATCATCTAAATGTATACATTAGCATTTGTAACCTTATACTTTGGTGAATATTGAATTTACATGCGATTTGTGACGAGATAGAACTTTCTTTGATTTGACGTATTAGTCATTTACGTACTGTTTTCAAACCCAATAATGGAATAATATGTACAAAGTCATCAATTAAAAGGATGATGATTTCAATTCAGTAGTGTAAATAGTCGTAATCATTATCGTTGTTCTTAAAACCGATGGTTTATGATTCAAAGGATTGAACAAACTTCATTTAATTCCACATGTTAGGAAAATTGACGTGTTACTTAAAACATACAAAAAATTTGGAAATAGGCAGAATCTATGAGAAATTTAAATTTAGACACAAGAAATTTAGAGATGACAGACTTTTGAACATGATTCGGGTTTAATTTTACAGCCATTATCACGTATCACAAGCTCAAATATCATACTTTAGACTAGTAAATAATCATTAACTGTAAAATTGATATACCACCACCTCAACCGTTGTGAGATGAAATATTAGTATTAAGCACAGAGTATCGTGCTAAACGCCCTAATCGTTACGTTGAAACCAACTATAAACAGATTTTGATGTTATAAATCTTACCTGAAAATGCATCTTGGGAGAACCAGTGGTAAATTACTTCTAAAGAATATTTTTTTTTAGTATTTCTCCTTGACTTTCCCACTTTCACACATTTAAATCACAACGAAGTTCCTTGAGATGATTTGCTTTCGTATCTGAAAACTTTTGAACAGTTCTTACCACAACTAGTTTATTCTTTAATAAAGTATATTTATATTAAGATTTATGAATAAAAAGTATTCTTTCTCTAAGATTATAAGGGCTACTGCGTTCAACTCAATATATTAGTCCAGCTGAAGAAAGAGCAGTAATGCGCAATTGTGTAAGCAAATAAATAAGTCTAGACTGAAGAATGATGGTACATAGTTTGGTTATTTATATAGGGACAGATGAAATGTATTTAGTTCACCTTGTTGATCATACAAGGTACATTCGCAAATTATCTCCCCGGAATTTATTTAAAATTGAAGTGCAAAGTTCTTCGCGGTCCAATAAGCATTGTACTAACTTTACCGGTCCATACCAGTAATTTATATATTTATGAATCTTCTTATATCCGGAATGGTATTCTAAATTACTATTAAGCGGATACAAAATTCCTTTTATTTTCTTTAAAGAGAATTGGGCATTAATATGGGCATATGCTAAACAAATTGGATCAAATGCTACTTCTCTGACATAAGATATGCACATCTTCCGCCATCCTGGATCCGTCATATGGGATTCAAGTTAAAATTTTCAAATCGGAATAGGCGCAAGTGATAAATATTCATGTAACATGTTCCCAGAAATTTACTGGTACAGTTAGTTTACAGAATCTCTAACTGTTTGCAAGTTATTGTATTTGATGTACCGTGTCTCATTTACATGTATATGTTGGAGGGCATGGTAACAAAAAGTATTTTCCTCTCATACGAAAATTGATCTTATTTCACAGCATTTACAGGTACCTACACTTAATCTTGATTGTACATATTGATTTAATCTTTTATGTAAAGGACAATTTTGAATAACCACCAACGAGTGGGAGAAATTCATAATTAAAGAAACGACAAAATTAGAACGATAGTTAATGATGCAGTAATTCACCTAAGATGATGGGTGATAGGTGGTAGTGTAGTCAAACTACTGGAAGTTATTCCATTTTAAACTTGATGATTTTAGGATGTTATAATGTTATGAAATATATGTTAATAATAAATTAGAAGCTTTCATGAAGGGTGTAAGCAACTAGAACAAGTTTCGAGAGAAGATTAACACCTAAAAGTAAATCGGGTGCAGCTAATTGTGTACTGGAGGTGATAGTAGTGGTGAAGCTGGGCCCCTGAAGTCAGAGGAAAAATCAAAAGAAATCAGTAACCTAATAAACCTCTAATTAACATACTCAAAGTTTGGTATACGGCTTAATAAAAATTCGTAGGCTGCTGAAAAGCGTTTTCGGTAAAAATATAGCGCTGCTGTGGCCCCACCAGTGTAGGACAAATCCTGGACTGGGGCACATTAACCGCTTATATGTGACGGTAAGTTGAAATTATGTTCTTGCGTTTCTTTGCCACTCAGGAGAGATTAGAACAATAAATGTGTACCGAGCACCGCCGAACGCAGATAAATGCAGACTATAAGTATTCGAGGGCAAGGGACATGAATCTATTGCGTTTGCCGGAACCTTGTAAGTATTGCTGGAGGACGTTTATGAGAAGCATCTTTTGAGACTGTCACGATTTCAGTCACAGAGTTTGTGTTGGTTAGAAAGTCTAAATGACAACGATGCAGAAGCAATATTATGTAAATAATTTGTGATGGGTAACCAGAGAACAGCAAACTAATGATAATTCGAAAATAAGACTCACATACAAGCTGAGGCTTCTGTGACTCAAAATGTAATGTAAACTTGTCATGTACAAAGTTGGATAATTTTCAAATTTCAATAAAAAACTGAAACACAAAAGCTACTCTTGGACAGTCAAATTACTACGTTGCAATTTTCAATAATATAGCCATAGGATCTTTGAGACGTCATTTCTTACTGATAGGTTATCTTCCTGATAGGGAAAAGTCGTCTAATCTCAATTTGAGTTGATGAATAATTTTTAAAACTCATTTTGTGAAATATGTTTATGTAAAAGATTGTATATAAGATCAATAATCTAAAGGAATTCGTTATATAAGTCACGACAAACAAAAGAATATTGAATCGAAAATATTGTAGAAAGATTCGTGATCACTTTTGAAAGCACATTGGTAATTATCATGATTGTTATGTATTATTGAAACACTTATGTTATCTTTATTCTGAAAGATACATTAGTCAATATGCAAAAAGGAGTTAAGAAGAAAAAATATTGAAGACAGCTACAATATAAAGAATTAACAAACGTTTGCAAAATAAAGGTATGTAGTAGATTTGTAATTAGCAAATTGCTTGGGCACTTACAAAATATCTCTTATTGTTCTTACCCTTGTTGTTTCATCATATCGAATGATATTATTAGATATTCTACGTATAGATGTTTCAAGATCAGTTTTGAGACATTTTAATATCCGGTCATATATTGTACGTAAACTTTATATATACATATTATTGTTGTGGTAAGAAACTTGCATTCTAAACTTGCACCGCTGATGTCATAAAGTATTTGAATATATTCTTGACATTCCTTTAACGAAATACTGCTTATTACCTTTCACAATATATGAAAAAATAATAGTACATTCATACCTGGTTTATGATCATTGCCGACAGGAAACATATCTCGTCACTTTTCGTGTCTTAATGTCAAACCAATTATTGACTATCAAAAAGAGCGAAATTTTATTGTCAAGATTCGCAACATAATACATTGTGATTTTCAGTACAAAAAGTAGTTGTTGTTTCCACATGATTTTTTTTCTCAAAGTTAGAATAATTTTAATTTTCTTTTGTTTAATTTTATGCAAAGACAATCCTGAACTAAGAGTGGTACGCACCACTAGTTTGCTATATATTTCGATTAAGAAAGGAATAAACTCACGAAATGAACCGCGCCTAATGTCTAACTTGCTTTTAGATTAGGACGTAACAAGATAACTGTCGTTAGTTGGCGTTGGTTAAAATCGAAACCCGCGTTAACGGTTTCTGGCTTTTACAATACTTAATATGATCTCGGTTAACGTTTATAACGGTTCAGGTGCCGTGCCCCGAACACGAGTAATCTTGAAACGACTACAGTGGGTGAAGACTAGGATTTCCACAAACAAATATACCAGGAACCCAGGCCGATAGCTCACTCAAAGCGATGTAAAGAGTTTACGAAGCCTCCCTGGACGATTGAAGAACAAATGCGGCGGTCACTGAATGACTCTCGCTGCAAATGTTGACGTTGATCTGGACTGTCGAGATTTCCTGTTGAAGGACAAGGATGTTTGGGGTATCTGTAGGATTTGTTTATTTAGAATTCGAAGGGTGTTTATCCTGTTTAACCGAGACCACCATTGGTAGTGAAGGGCGATGGCTGTGGATTCACTACGGGCTTCTGTAAGTCATGCAGATGTGGATTCTATGTTCAATTCCCTGGTAAGTAGCTATGCGTAAGAGGAAAATCCCATTCCCTCTCAGGCCTCTCTGTAAGAGGTACGACCTACGTGACCTCACCAGTATACAAGAGACTGACGCACCAACAGGCGGGTCTCTCGCCAAGAGTAAATTATTCTCTCGAGTCCACCAAGAGATCCTCTCGGGCCGACAAGGTTCCAGCTCCTGGGTGCTCACCCCTCCGAACAAGAGACAGGACTATCAGGAGGGTCTCTCGGTATGCTGAAATTCAGAAAAAACAGTTACTAGAGAAGGCAGGTAAATCCATCCTTAAAGAAACTAAGGCGGTTGTTAAATGAGGTATATTGTGCGATATAGAACTGGATTTTGAATATCCTAATAACCTAATCTGGACTTTGAAATGAGAGGCATTATGAAGGGAAAAGCGCCCAACCGCATCTTAGCCCCTCCATCATCCTCAGTTCTCCGGTTTCCCCTTTCACAGGATTTAGCAAGCTATGTTAAAATTCATTATTAGCAAGACAAAATCACAACAAAATTAAAAATTTAATAATTTAGATAAAATACTTAAGAATTACTGTCTCTTCTCATGAGAACCGGCGCTTTCAAACAAATTTGATTTCGGTTAAATCCCTGATGAGGAAACTGAGACGTGTCGCATACATGAATTACAACAGAATTTCAAAAAATCTTCCATATCTGGGCCAACAGCTACCACATCAAAAATAGGATTTGGGAGAGGATTTGTTATATTTTGCATTTGCTGGCAACAGGAAAATGTAAAAGTACAAGAGAAATGTAATGTTTTCTGCGTGTGTGCGTTTGTTGAAACGCAAAATATAACAAAGTTTCGAAGGATTGATGGATGTATGAAATACGCATATTTTGAAAGATCTAAACGTACTTGGGAATATTTGGCAGATTAGTTGTTCAGGCAGGGCACATGGTGTGTGTTGTAGAGGTTGTGGTACGTGTATAATGAAATGTACATATATAAAAGCTGACTTTTATTAACGCGTTTTCGCTCGTTTGATATTGTGTCTGTGATTTGTGTAGCAAAGTACGTGTCATTCATAGCACGAGGTATTTTGCTCCCTCGGGTAGTCGAACTTTTAACAAATTCGCTTTCAGTACGAGAGATCGAGAGTTCATATCCGTAAGAAGACATTACATTTGAACGAGTAGTACGAAACCATTTAAAAGAAATTGAATGCTCCGTTATCAGAAGCTCACAAATTCTTTTTGGGCGTCAATAACAATTCATTCAATCAGTGTATCTCAGTCTCCACTTTTATTGGATCTGCTCCACTTCAATCACATCATGCACACAATGAATACGCCATAAAGCTCAGCTGGATAAATTTTGCTCAAGCTCCCCGCTCCATCAACTATTGGGCCATATGTACGTTGTATAGCACTCATTTCTTTGTAAATATTTATCACACAACGAGAGCCAGTAATCCGAAACTATTACGAAAATTAATGTGTCATTATTTACATATTCGAGTTCTTTATCGGGGGCAAATATGGCGGCAGGCAGAGGAATACCGCTTTGTGTTTTGAATGACACAACTTTATACAAAAACCACTGACGGTATGTCGCGCTAGTAAAGAAGGTTGGAGAAAGCCAGTTTATATAATTTTATTCTCTTAACTCGATGCGCATCTCCTTTAATACTCATACCTTGTGCTCGACCTGAACGCGGATGCATCCTCGAACTTTCCTCCCTTATACTTCTATTTCACATTTCTATGACTCGGTACTTCGTCATGTCCTGCATCCACAAACGATGTTAACATAAATTTCTTCCGTATAATTTACATTTTCTGGGATAGATAAAGTAAAATTTACCCTAGATTTATTAACCATATGCGAACATGACGCAATGCGGAGGGATGCTAATTGACTCACTTCGTATTATGAATTATATGAGTATAAGCGTTTATTTGTCTGGCGAAAGATAACTTTTCTGGTCCAAGTCTGTGATATATGTGCCTTCGCCTCAGTGTGTCGTCGACTTACCTTGAATTCTACTGGAGTTCTGGGCTACATGTTGCATGCTTTGTGTACTGCCTTAATGTCAGGTGTGGTGGTAATATGTACATGTGTACACTAGCGCTTGGGACGTTTTCTTAGGTTCGCTTTTATCCCTTTCTTTGCTCTCACTATTAGTACACTACATAGAGCCTTATTTGCATCGATTCTCGTCTTAGGTAATAAGCACATACATACTCCAACACTTGCACAATAACACTCACATGCTAATTATGTCACTAACATATGATCATAAAAGTAAAGCAGTACTTTTGGAGTCAAATACCCTTCTACCGCACTAACACGCTCACTAGTTACTTCCGCACGATCAAATTACCTCTTACAGCCCGTATATTGCAAACAAGTCAATATGAGCATCTAGAACCTGCGCCAGCAAACTTTACTAATGGTCTGTATAATACGGATCAGTTAAATCTCGCCCAGCACTTCGCGAATAGGCATTGAAGAGTAACATCAGTTGATGTTGATAATGAAAATAATTTCAATCTGAAAAGTAATAGGTATAAACAAACTTTTCATAATGGTGGTGTCATAATTCTAATTATTTCTTCATTTGCGATTTCTATTACTCCAATCTTATACTATAACATGGAAGTATTGTATTAGGGTGATTTTTTTTATATAGAGATAAGACCAGATTTGGGTCTTACCACCTCTACTAAAAGAAGAAATATCATTTCCGTATTGACGTCTCTGAGTGTGTATTCGTTTTTATGTATGTATGTATGACCAGAGAACCTTTCGTCAAAGATATCTTCATACAACTTTATATAGTTAGTTGACATTCTGTACACACGCTTATGTTGGCGTCGTCGAGAAAATGCCTATTGTTTTTGGTTCATAACGGTTCAAGATAAGGTCAAACAAAGTGCATTTCTGAGAAAATTTTATATGAATTTGATGTATCACTTGCGCCTATTCTGATTTGAAAAAAATATATTGAATCCAATATAGCGGATCCAAAAAGATGGACGGTTGTGTCATATTTGTTAAGGATTTATAACTTGGTTTCATTCAAATTGCATATGTTCTTTCTTGTCTACAGTAATTCAACGGATGTTTCCCTACCTTTCATGAAGCAACTTAATATTATCGATGGGCTCTCATTGTGGCGACAGGGCTTCGGTTATTGTTCACGGAAGACACTACGTGGCCTTAAGACACGTCGATGCCGAAGGAATCGAAGGACTAAGATCTTGACTTGTAACTTTTGAAAAAGTATTACTGCAAGACATTTAAAAAGATGCTACAATGCAATAACAATCCATAGAAGAAACATGCATCTGTGTTGAAGTGTTTTGTTATTGATGTATCTTAATAGAGTAAGAAACGATAGATTAAAACTGTTTAATTTTATGAATAAATTATATTCTTAAGAGGTTAATTTTTCTTATAAAAACTTTGAATGAAAAATGTTTAAATTCGGTGTAATATTATTTTATTTGTCAATACAATAGAATGAAGCTTCAGTTTCATAGACTGTTAATGATTATACTGTTACGTAATTCTTCACTTAAATAAATAAATTCAATGTTTGAGGTTGAAAATGAAACGTTATGAATAGGAAAGGGTTCTCTCCTGTGGAATATTGGAATAAACTGTATTGATTTATTTGATTTTCACCTGTGATTGGCTTTTCTTTTGTGATAACATTGATTTTATTTGGCTTTTCCTCTGTGATATCACTGACTTTTTTGTAGTTTAGTGCTGAAGGATATTAAAAATAACAATTAAAACTATATTTCAACACAACATAACATGGCAAGAAATCATAGGTTCAGCCATCCAAGTGTGAATGTAATGTTACTTTCCATGTGTTATGAAAGATAAGCAGTATTTTGTCAAAGGAATATCAAGAACACATTCAAATACTCACTTTATGATATCATCATTTATATATATCGTTTACAATACAAATTCCTTATTGCACGAATATAAAAAGTATATATATAGTTTACATACAATACATGAACAGATATTAAAATGTCTCAAAACTGATCTTAAATAATGTATACTTAGAATATCTAATAATATGATTCGATATGATGAAACCAGAATAGCAACAACAATAATAGAGATTTTGTAAGTGTTCTAGCAGTTTGCTAATTACAGATCGATATACCTTTATTTTGCGATCGCTTCTTAATTCTTTCTATTCTAGCTGCCTTCAATATTTTTGCTTCTTATCTCCTTTTTCCATATTGACTAATGTATCTTTCAGCATGAAAATAACATAAACATTTTAATAAAACATAACAATAATGCTACCAATGTGCTTACAAAAGTGATCCGGAATCTTTCTACGATATTTTCGATTCAATATTCTTTTGTTTGTCGTGACTTATATAACGACATCCTTTAAATGGTTGATCTTATATACAATCTTTTACATAAACTTACATTTCATAAAATGTGTTATAAACAATCACGAATCAACTCAAATTGAGATTTGACGACTTTTCCCTATCAAAAAGACAATCTGATTAACTCAATATTTTTACGTATATTTGAGTTCTATATCGTGTTTCTTAAAGATTGATTTCAAACTTTTTCACATTCGTTCTGTGTACAATGTTAAAATACTTTTTGACTTTTAAGAATTTTTCTACATTCAGCTTTTTGAAAATCTAATCCTTTTCGTAATTATAAGCTACTGATATTCTCGTTTACAATTAGGGAAAATCTTCAGGAATGTCCTACTTACGAAGATGTTCCTCAACGAACTTTCTGCAGAAGGTTGACAAAAACGTATACTGCAAATTCGTGTTATACTCAGCATTTAAAACTGACGGTTTTTTCTTTTCGGCATTCAGCAACACTTTATTTATTTTGAGCACACAGTGTTAGCCTATTAGCTATACTTGACATATTCGCCAAAATGATTCGTAAGAAATGACATCTGAATGATCCTATGGCTATATTATTGAAAATGGCACGTAGTTATTTCGAATGTCTAAGATACTCATTTATCGGTCTAATCTTCCGTGAGTGCCAAAAAAACAACAACAAAAAAAAAACGGATAGGTCTTCAACCATCGTAGTTCTTATGCATGGCTATATTTTTACCAAAAGCGCTTTTCAGCAGCCTACGGATTTTTAGTAAGCCGTATACCAAAATTTGAGTAAGTTATAGAAGTTTATTAGGTTACAGATTTCTTTTCATTTTTCCTCTGACTTCAGGTGACCAACTTCAACCTCCAGTACACAATTAGCTGCACCCGATTACTTTTAGGTGGGAATCTTCTCTCAAAACTTGTTCTAGTTGCTTACTCAAATCATGGAAGCTTCTAATTTAGTACTAACTTATATTTAATAACATTATAGCATCATAAAGTTATCAGCAATTTTAAATTGGAATAACTTCCGGTAGTTAAACTACACTACCACCAATCAACCATGATCTTAGGTGAGTTACTGCATCATCGACTATCGTTCTAATTTTGCCGTTTCTTTAAATATGAATTTCTTCCACCTGTTCGTCATTATTCAAAAATTGTGTTCTTTGCATAAAAGATTACATCAATATGTACACTCAAGAACAAATGTAGGTACCAGTAAATACAATGAAATAACATCAATCTTTTTGTTGCCATGACCACCAAAATATAAATGTATATGAGACACGGTACATCAAATTCAATAACTTCCAAACAGTTAGACATAGTGTAAAACTAATCACACCAGTGAATTTCTGGGAACATATTACATGAATTGTTTCACTTGCATCTAACCCCATTTGAAAAAAAAACTTGAATCGCGTATGACGGACCCAAGATGGCGGACGATGTTTGTAACGTATGTCAGAGTAGTAGTAGTTCATCCAATTTGTTTAGCATATGCCCATATTCATGTCCAATTCTCTTTAAAGAAAAGAAAAGCAATTATGTGTCCGCTTAATAGTAGTTTACAAGAGTATTCCGGATATATGAAGACTCATAAACGTGTATATAACTCTTGCAACACAGGATTCTAATAATTGGTGATTTCGAATGTATTTGGGAAGACACTTTTTTGAACGTTTTTGCAACATATTGTTTAATAGTTCCATGGAAAGTTAGACTTCATTTTAATATGAGACGGGATAATATAAGTTGAAATTCGAAATGCTCTTTAGCATTGTTCTTCTGTATCAAGCACAAAATCTTTGTGCATTTGCAGTTCTCAATGTTTGCATTTCCTCAAAATATTGACTCCGCATTCACTGAGTTTATTGAGGACGTTTCTAAAGAGTCTTTAACGCTTATTCATGACTCTTCAAAAAAAGATTGAAATTTTAACAAATCTCATAGCCGACCGCGCATTGATGCAGGAAAGTTATTAAGCATTTTGCTTTTCATAAAGCATACACAGGTAAATACTAGTGTAAGTCCGTAATCCTTATTTCTGCGTTTCAAATGTAAAAATATGTTTCTATTTTCTATAAGTATTGCAAGTAAGAAAATAGCATGTAGAATGAAACGGGTAAGTAGATGAACCAATTTTATTAAAGAAGTAAAGGCGCATGACGTCAAAATTAAAGAAACAAACAAAAACAAAAACACTTAATTGTCTATATTCATTATCAAAGGATAAAGGTTCAAACTAGTGACATGTTTATATTCTGCAACAAAAAATATATATATGCCAACTTATTGCAGTCATATATCCAGCCCTTCGCACGCCGAACCGCTTTGGGAAATGAACATATCGAATTTCCACAAACTAATCTCATTTTCGTATTTGACGATCCAAAAAACTGCCTTTTATCAACCTTCGCAGTGACCTAACATCATAATTTTAGTTTCATAACTTACTGAGCCATTTTTGCGGACTAAGTTAGCCGAATTTACATGACAAAAATATGTTTTCGTAATCTGTAATCAACAAGCACTCATGATGTGGTATTTCATCTCAATACAAGGATGTATTATTTACCTCCCCCCCAACATTATAGGAACAAATTAATGACATGTGTCTAAACAATTGAATTGTATATTTTTAAAAGGGCATGAGTATAATTTGGCTATTTTTAGTTTTACAGTGGTTTAGAAAACACAGTGATAGCTGCACGTATTTGCATGAAACTGGAATGAAAAGTCAATTAGCCTTAAGCGCTGCCTTAACATTCGGGAGGTCGTAAGTTCAGTTTTAGCAACCGACCGTCCAGACTGAGTTTTCAGGGGTTAGTCGTCACCGCAGGAAATAGCGGATAGTACTTTGGCTGACATCTTCCCGTGTCTTTCCCCTCTCCTATGCCAGCCCATCTTTAGCACTAATTACTGCATACATAAATCTCACGCAGATGCTTCGGGCTTTCAATGGAAGCTTTATAAAGAAAAATAAGCCTAACCCTTCTATTCGTAAACCACTTCACCGTTCAAAAGCACAAAGGTCAGTATTAAGGTCTGCAGTAGGATATTTACTTCAGCTAACAAGAAATAATTTACAGGTTTTTAATTACATGACACGGTTGTTCGCTCAAAAATAATGCAAACATTTTTTCCAATTGATCGTTTCAGTCGACAGTGTACCCAGCGCAGGGAAAGCATTTGTCAGTCGCAGTACAACAACTTTATTTATTTAGATAAAAGAACGAATAAGAAACTCATCATTTTAGAATATGTCTCTGCAGTCGTATAGGTATAAATACGGTAACGCATTAACTGCTCCAATACAATTAACCTTGGTCACCTTGACGTAAGTTTTCGATTAATCTTGCCTAGATGTTTGGAATGAACTTGCGTGTCCTATTGTCTATGTTTGAGTGTGAAAGCGTGGTGCTTAAAAAGATTTGAATAGATTATTTTAATCGATTACAACGGCCATGTACTCTAGGTGTGCGCGCATGTGCTGGCGTCAGTTTCGGGTCGTTAGCAGTTGATCCGCTAGTTATTTACATCCCTGGATAACACAATCGATAAATTGGGAGAAACTTGAACTCAATTATTGTGTTCTAAAATAACGTCTCAAGGATGTAAAAGATTTCTTCACATGTAAATCAAGCGCTCAAGCATTAATAGCTTGAGAGCAACGTTAGTATAATACAAAATTAAAGGAATAAAAATAATGATATGTTTTTACTCTTCGCTCAGAATGAATCTTGCATATCAAGTTGGTAGATACTTATTTCCATTAAGTCTGAAATTGGTACATTGCTTAATTTTCTTTAGCATTATAAAATAAATTTACACTACACACTAACCTTCTACTGAAAGGTTTATTATCATAACTTACAAACATTTACAAACTGCACCAACGAATGTCGTTTTTCTAAATTTAGATAACAGTGTCAATTATAAGAAGTAAGTCAAAGATACAAATCGATATTGTATTTCTTAAAACAATATTATGAAGTGTCCAATTATCAAATGGATATTATTGCGAACTTTTTACACTCATTATAAACAATAGGTATAAGTTTAATATGAATAAAACAATTACATAATCTTTACTTAATTTTAACATTAAATGTAAATCGGAATTCGTACATCATTTGGTGAGACAATGAAAATTAACATAAAGTTCAGTTTAATTTTTAATTAGATATTGAAGAGACTTTAAAACAACAAATCATAATTAGCTCGGAACTTGCAGGATCAAACTAGAAATTCGTGAAGGGATTAAATAAACACAAACCAAAACATTTGAAGTCCACATGAAAAGAAGTTGCTTTGTCAATTTTAGTCGAAATTGAGATAAAGAGTACCAGCAGTTAGCTCTTTAAATAAGCTTTAAATTATTTACAAGAAATATATGCACAATGAACTTAAAGTAACAAGTAACTAATAAATTTAATTTTTTTCCGCTGCTCCCAACTGATAGAATTTCGCACTACAAATGTGCAAAGATGCTGTTATTTCATAACAGTGATAGCAATAGTTGCAATATGTAAATATGTGTTAACAATAGCAGTTAAAAATATCAGTTTATAAAACCATATCTAAATGGGAGTTATTTATTCCCGACTGTGATAAAGCAGTTTAAAACAATATTTTAGACTAACCTATTTACGGGCGTAGTAGAGTTATTGACTAAGGTAGGTTAGTTCATACTATAACTATTATAAAGCTGTCCTATATAATCATCGGAGCTCGAACTAACTGCTGGGGAGAAAACAGTATATCAAAACACAATTAAATCAGGAAAGTACAAAGCGGTGGATACGGAGGGAGGGGAAGCATAATTCAGTTTCTTGCTGAATTCGTATAATATTTTAGGAGTGATTATATACAGTGTGTTTATGAACTGCAGCGACGAACTTCTAGAGGTGATTCCTCACATTAAAACAAGAAGGGATTCCTCTTACAAGTTTTCAAAATGTGCACAGTTTCGGAGCTACATTCTGCCGAAAACGTGGGAAAATGAACTTTATAACTTCATATTTCTATCACACAAACAGTAGAGCTGAGGCGGCATGATACCGTCAAAGATGCAATCTACACTATCCAAAAATCCACATTTAAACATTGCGCAATGAGCGCGCAAAAGGATTCCCCAAAGGAATTAGGGGATTCGCAGAAAATCTATGAAGTAAAGGCGGGTCGAAATGAGCATGAAAGGGACGGTTTTCCACCAGGAAATAAATCGTTTTCGCCAAGTCGATATCTCAAGCAGATTCCATATACCGAACGATTTTTTAAAGTACTGTTTTTTTTATAACAAGTAGGAGTAAGAATTGCATGATTTCACCGAACGGTTTAATTATCATCAAAGATATTGAATATCATTGCCCAATTATATGCTATAGATGACTATGTCATCTCCACTCGCACAATAAGTCGTTTAGTTCATGCTCATTTCGACATACTTCATCTTTAGAAATATTCCGAAATTCCCTACTTCTTTTGAGGAATCCCTTGCGCGCCTATTGCAAAATTTTGAAATATGCATTTTCAAATGGAGTAGATTTATAGTTTTTGACAATACTATGCCGCATCAGCTTAATGTTCGGGGTGATAAACTCCCAAGTTAATTATCCCACGCTTTCGGTCACCTCTAGTCCTAAAACCATGCACATTTCGAAAATCTGTCAGAGAAACTTGTTTTGATGTGAAGAATAACCTCCAGAGGTTTGTCGGTGTAGTTCATAAACACTCTGTATATACACCGTGCTCCTGATACACAGTGGAGCCCCATCGAAAGCCCGTGGTCCCCTTCCAAAACGAATTTATAGATATGAGCCTCATTAAACATAAGAAGGGAGTGTGTAAAGCGGAGACTCGGATCAAGGAGAACGCAAAGGGTATTTTCCCCTATGCGCAACCGGTTGGAGCATTTTGGGCGGGACTTTTCAATACAAATGTGTTAGATTTGCCGGGCTGCAGAGGTACAATATTCGGGTGCAGTATTTGGTGATCCAGTACAGTTTTTTTCTATTCAGTCCAAAAACTTCTAACTTCGTGATTAATATCAAGGAAATTGAAACTGAAGATATACAGAACCGTTATTATGCCGGTAATACTTTACGGTTGCGAAAGTTACAGTACGACCATAGCAGATGAACATAAATTACGTGTGTTTGAAAATAAGGTCTTGAGAAAGATATACAGGCCGATACGGGACGAGATGACTGGACAGTGGAGGAGACTGCATAATGAAGAACTCCACGGACTGTACGATTCACCAGATGTTGTAAAAATAATGAAATCGCGACACATAAGGTGGACAGGCTATGTAGCTCGAATGGGAAAAAAACGAAGATTGTATTCTATCCCTAACAACACACGTGCTCTCAGTAACATCCCTGAAATATTGCAATGTCTCATTTAGGTTTCAGAAGTTTTACTGTATATTAATCTATTATATATCCGGAACGTAACATTGTGATGTTTGTAACGTACTTTCTTCGCTACGTACCAGTAACATAACATGAACGTAACACTGAAACTATGCACGCTACACGTTTGTCATTTGTTTTATTGCTCAGGGGTGATGGAACTGGAAGTTTGACAGCCAAGTACAGCGAACTGACTGATTGAGCAAACTTCAAATCCTCGTGGTATTTACAGCGCGTAATCGACGTGTTGTTTTAAGTATTTCATTTTCTGGATTGTTAAGTGAAGAATCAGGTGAGTATATAATATATTGACTAAAAAGTGATTGATTAAAATTTTTGTTATGAATCAGTTTTATACTATTTTTCACAAGAGACAAATGGCAATGTACACTGTAACGGCTTGTCACTTTAGGTTACTACTTGTGTTACTGGTCATGTAATCACACTCATCCTTGCAGGATAAGGATGAGTCATCGCTTCGTCTAAAAGTGTTATTGTGAAACATTTATGTGATGGGTGGTCGTTTTAAGAAACAAAAATTGATTTGAAAATTAATGGTGTTTGATAAACATGTTTAGGATGCAAAGCGTTTGACAGCGCTGTGGTTCCAATCCGGAATGGGCTGAATTAGATCCTGGGTTTTTGGTTTCACTTGTGCTGCTCGCAGCAGCGTCAATCTCCAGTTTAGGGTCAGCTTGGTCACAAACAGTTGTGCATTAGGACAATTTCTTTTATATAAACAAATTAAATCGGAGGGAGGGGGGATCCCACTAAAGTCCATTCACTAGAACTTTTGGGAGCGTTAGTGCATGACCCTGGTGGGATTCCAAATCCCGGACCCGTTGATAGTCCTACCATAAGCTTGTGTCTTCAATTTTAAATGGGTTTTCGGTACTTCTTGAAATACTTATAAGCTTTCGTAAGTTACTTCATGACCAAAACATAAACATAGGTTTTAAGGAAAGTGTAACATAATAAAAACAAAACTTTCATTGAGGAGGGTGGATGGGGGGCAAGTCCACACATCTCCTTACATGGCATTAAGATAAAATATTTGTGTTTTAGCGTAATAGTTAATGGATATAGCAGGGGTTTAGATTAGCGATACAAATGTTAGAGGTAGCCGGCAGCCAGCTTGCAATATCATTGTTCACCAATTATTTTGGAATCAATTTTCGGTTTGTTAATATCACATATGCATTTTGCAAGAAAAAGGTTGTCAATTCCGTTCAGCCTAAAGTACGTTACTTATAGAAAACGTGTTTTTAATTCAATATCGTGTTTGTTTACATACAGTGATTGATTCAAAATTAATTAATTTTTCAATAATATTCGTGAAACTTAGAACTTTACATAAACCTAACATAATATTTATGTTATACCTAACCTTTTACTATCAACCGGTCTTTCTGAAAAGTTGATTACATTAATCAGTGTGATTCAGAAGGGCCTTAAGTCACTGTTTTAGTTGTCTCACATGTAAGTTGGGATACAATCCTCTGCATGGAAGGCAGCTAACACCCGTCTCAAGTCGTGGAGGTTTGAACTGTGGGCTACAGCGTCGGAGTCAACTTATGTATCCGATACTGCAGACCCTTTCTCGAGCATGTTGTGAGAGAGGCTTTACTGAATCACCTACATCTTTTATTTATTTCAAAAATTTTATCCTTGTTTTAAAATAATAAGATGCATGAATATTTACAATAACACTTGAACTATCCTTCAAATACAATATAATTAAAACAACATAGTAGCTTCTTCAATCATCAATCTGTCTTGCAGTATTAACAATTAAAGTCACTATATGATCTGTCTTTTCCTTTATACTAACCTTCACAAAATAACAAAACCTATTTTGAATGTTCAGTCTAATTACAGAATCCTTTAATCAAAGAACTTTGAAAAGTTTATTTTATCCGTGAGTGGTGCGCTGAAGTGAATCTGAATCAGAAACAGACTTATCAAGCATTATATATATAATAGACAATCGTAAATCTAAAAAAAATCTTGTTTACTCCAATTTTCATAGTTTGTCACGCGTGAGCGAAGGCGGGTTCGACAAGAAGAAAAGTAAGTGCCTTTTTTTTTTTTTTGTAGATTTGTGTTTTGATTTGCCTGACCTATCTTGGGTTAAGTTTACCTTTTGTAAAATTCCATACTCGTTATCTTTTCGTGTTATCTTGTTAAATCTAACCTATCTTTTATAACCTAACTTTACCTAACCTGTCCCCTATCCTAATTTAAACTTTCTTGAGCTAACCTGATACTTAACCTAACTTAGTTCAACTTGACTGGAGTGAACCTGACTGCTAACCCAACTTAGTATATTGGTTCTATTTAAAGTTGCCAATGCATTGAAATTCTACTTATTACAATAGTATCGAACAATTTCGTACCGGTTGTTTACAAAATCTAGATTATTTCTATTCAACAGAAAAAAAACTGATTTCGCGTATTCATTGTTGTTTACATATCATTGTTGGTTCAGTTATTGTAAGTTGTTTATAATATAACGTGTCAAATGCTTTACATAAAAAAAGAATAGTACAAATGAGTTTGCGTATAGTTCTACACCGATCACAATGCAGTAAGAATTTGATCAGTCTTCATCACTGGTACTTGAATCTCAGTGCAGCGCCAATAAAAAAGTATCCTTGCACTTGAAGAATTTTGTTTGCAGAGGGAATTTCATTACTTTGGTAGACAAGCGCGGGGGGTTTGTTTACCTTTGTAACTTCCTATATTATTAAAAAAAATATCGTATCCGGATTATTTTATATGGCTTTAAGGTTTTGTTTTTCAGGTATTCTTAAAATTTATTCAATATTTCAAGTGAATTTACTATCGTTTTCCGAACTTTATCCTATTTTGAAGAAAATGGTTAAGGGGAGATTACCCGCTTTTTCACAATTTGTGAACTATAAATGACCTTTAAGGTTTAGTTTACAATTACTGCGTATGACCTTCATGATTGTTGCAAATATTGTGCGATTTCAATCGAATTTCAGTTTTGTTTACGTAACTATTATTAGTAAAAAAAGTTCCACATTAAATTATTCGGTTTTCGTTCTAATTTCGGAAAAGGGAGAAAAAAGTTATTAATGCATTTTACTGATTCATACCTCGTTTTCAATATTTACAATTTATATAGCGAATGTAATTCCATTTTATTTTTATGAAAAAGAATAAAATACTTGTCGACTAGTACTCTTTTTTTTTAGCTTTTGGGGTTATAACTTTTCGATTTCGTAATTCATTCTTAACTTTACGTTTACGATTTACTTCGTTTTAATTGCCTTAATTTTATTTTATTTTAATTAATTATATAATTTTATTTTAATTTAAAAAAATCTTTTTCTTTTCTTATTTACATTCCAATTCCAATCCAATTCTCTATTCAAAATTCCAAAGGTTTCAGTTGCAATCTACAAGACTCCGAAATTAATCCCACAATGTTTCTTTTGTATCTTTTGAGGTGTTTCTCACAAGATACAACAGTAACGTTTTTGGAGATTCCAGGTTCTTCCAGATTGAATTTTCAGTCCTTGGTTTGAATTGTTTTTGGAATCTTTTGCTAAATTTGGATTTCGATCTTTTTCAAAATTCTCATTCCAGTCCTTCAACCATTTTTGGAAAACTAGAGTGTCCGTTGGATTGACACTCCGGTTTCTACTGATCCAAACATTCATTTTCCAACCACTTTCATTCTGCCTCACAAACCTGGCATTTGATTGTCAGAGCTTAAAATTCATTATTTATTTATATTTCCACCAATAATAAATATTATTTGTTTATTTCTTTTTCCTTTAATTCCCTAACAGTTCATTTAAATTTTGGCAGTGTAAGGGTTCATGCATAAAATTAGTTATATCACTGCAATGAGTATACAATGTTTCAGAGACGTAACATTGTAAGATTCCTGCAACATTCCACGGGAAGTTTCTAAGCGCGGACAATTCCACGTTTCTGAAACAATGCTGAAACATGTTTGTAACGAACTGTAACGTATATGTAATGTTACCAATGTTACATAATTGTAACGTGTCTGAAACTATTTTGTGTTGTCCGGGATCCTGGTTGGAAGGCCGGATGGAAGGAGACCATTGGGAAGACCGAGACTTCGTTGGGAGGACAATATTAGAAGATATCTTCGAGAAGTAGGTGTTTGTGATAAAAACTGGTTTGATGTTGCCCAGGATAGGATCCAATGGTGAATGTTTATTACTCCGGCTATGAACTTGCGAGTTCCTTAAGCCATAGGATTAGTTAGTTTAGTACGGCTTTATCTCCAGTCCTATCAGTAGAATTTTAGTGTTTCTATTTATTTCTACTGTGAAAAGAGACTTGAGAACTACCATTTGATGGGGCAGAATCTCTGGTCTCTGATCTCGGGGCACTTGTCCCTCTGCGCTTACGAGTGTCTGCGGAGAGGGACAATCATGATATTACACTATTATCGCTAGCGAAAAGAATCCTAAAGTGAATAATTCCGTAAAAATGATGTATTGAAAGTTTAATATGTTGCGACAGCTTGACGTAATAAATGTTCGCACTGCCTATTGAGAAGAAAAAAAACTTAGACTGGCTTTTTCTAACCTATGTCTGTGTATTTTAAATGTTTAAAATTTATTCTTTCCATGACCTAAAAGGAAAAAAAAGTGTCTAATGCCAAAGCAGAGCTCTTTTCGAAAATCACAAAGTAAAAAAGGAGTTTCTCTTTTAAAATAAATACTTTAGGTGAAGGCACCGAACTGAGGACCACTGAATCACAAATCCAATGCCTTACGAATTTTGTAGTATTAAATCTGAATTAGAGTACAGAATGAGAATGAACAGAAGAGAAAATATAAAAAAACATTAAATGAAAATAAAGGTTAAAAGAAATTAAACAAATAACAATTCAAAATAACCTATTTAAATATAAACAATATATCAACTTCTTTAAAATAATTAAAACAACTTTAGATGAACTAGTATTGATCGCAGGACCACTGCATTAGAACTACAATGCCTTATCCATTACTCCACACAGCCCACTATGAGCCAGTGCTTTCTGAGAGTTCTTTATGTCAATTGCGCAAACGCTTGACAAACACTACTAATTACGTAGTATTCACAAGTCATGATTGTCCTCTCCACAGACAATTCTTCGCCCTTTTGTTCCACTCTTAAACCAGCTCTGTTTGTTTTGAAAAAGGAAATAACGCGATTTTCCTTAGCACGCTCCGGAGAAAAATAACAGTTAAACAAGTAGCTGCTATTTTTTATCGCTTGTAGCAGTGATAGCAATTGATCCGAAGTAGCAGTAAACAAATAGCTGCTAAGCTATTTTGTCCATCTCTATTTCGCACCTGTTTTTCAAGGCTTTACTAATAGTTTTTTGCTTTCTCTGTGTATTGTATAGATGCCCCATCCCTTCTAGATACCAAATCCGGCATAAAGTACATTTTCAAATGTTTGTCGTTTATTGTCTTCTTCAAACTGCCGATTCAAATGTTAGCACTTTTAATATCATGGCAATTAATACCACAAGGGTGACGTTTTTTTATAACCTTCATATTGATTCCCTTTGAAGTTCCACTCTATGAATTGTAGGAGAAAATATTTTTTATTACCACTTTTAGTTTTTTGTTATGTTTTAAAAAATTTATTCATCAACATTGTTTTTTAAATTTACTCATAATTTACACCCTAAATATTATTACTTCCTTTGTCACCACTGTGTGTTTGTGATTTATGTAATCTATCTTTTAGCACCTGCAACGACTCTGACCGTGTAACATGCTTTCCTGCTCCACTCCGGAAATCGAAGGTGATGTTTTCTTATTTTCGTAATAAAGCTTTCCTTCTCTTTCGTTTTGCACTTTTGGTGAGAGGCACTGAATTTGAATAGAGATTTTCTTCGTTCTTTTACACAGACACGCTTGTTTCATTGGAGCATTCGACTGAGGAGGTATCACTAAATGAATCACTTCCCAAACACTCTCTAGTTTCTCCGCTGCCGCTAAGACTTGTCTTTCAGGTGAAAAAGGTAAACCACAAATTTTACTTGACCTTAACCCTGTGAATACTTGTCCTGCGGATAAGAAACTTCTGCTGTAATTGCGTCAATGTTTATGATTTTTTGTTCTGCTCCCAAGGCACCAGCTACAGCTGTTGCATGAGTCACTTCTTTCGATGTGGATTCAGTAGGCTGTATGAATGCCACTTGTTTGTCGTGGTTTCACTAAAAGAGGGAAATTTTGAAAGGAAAGTGAAATAGACGTTTCCTTTGGTTTTAGTGGATTGCGCTTTACATTCACACACAAATGGCTGTTAATTCTTAGCACTCGTCACATATGTTCTGATGGTAATTAACAAATATCTGAATGTTTGTCTCTAACGTGTTAAGGAATAACGGAAGCTTCCTGTGTAATTTACTAAATGCAATTATTCTTTTGCTGTTATAAATTCTGAACCGATGCGATTGCGAGAACGAAAGTTGAGACACGCCTGTCACACACCATATTGTTGGAATATTTGCTTTACCTGTTCATCACTGATTTCAAGCGGTAGCGTAAGGGCCACAGCCTGATATATATTGTTTGTTTCTTATTGCACTGGTAATTCTTGTAGTATGCCTCCGTCTTCATACACTAATTTTCCTTTATACGACCTTATAACTGCTTCCGCTATTTCCAATGTTTTGCATTTAATATAACAAAATTTCTTATAATTGCAAAATTCAATGGGTTCTAACTGTGTTTCTGGCAAGTTGCATTGATCCGCGTTTGCTTCTTGAAAAGCAACGGTATTGATTTTATTTGTTACACTTCTGAGACTTATACGTACTGTATGTTTGCGAAATGAAAACTATACACCCACAACAGAAAAACACTGAAGGCACACTCTAAACACACGAAGCACAAAGCGAACACATCTTGCTTGAGCAAGCTCAAGCCGCGGTCTGCGACTACTCCAAGTAGGTCTCAGAATAGAACGCTCTTTATATTTCCCATACTTCAGCACAATGTGACCCAGTGAGAAAACTTTTTGATGGTGGTGCGCTCTACATTTTAATATACTGACATACATTTTCATCTTCAGAAACATGACATTTTTGTACATATATGTGTCATACATCTGGCAAAGCTAAAACATATGTATTGTAAAAAATCTTTCGGATCTCTCATCGAAACAACACCAATGTGTAAATTATCGCTACAGCCTTGCTATATGATATTCCTTTACTTAACGCACTTCAGTTCGATGCCATTTGAATAAATGATTGAACACTTTCCAAATTGGTTGGCAAGTACTAATCCCAACTGGATACATTAGGGATGTGCTAGTACCCGATATTTCGGGAGATGATTCGAAAAAACTACCATCAAGATTTCTTCTTTGGTAAATTCGGTACCCATTGTCGGGCTTTCTAGACCACACGAATTTTCCCGAATTATCGGGAATTATCGATCTCTTCCCGAGTTTTCGGTATTTCCCGAATATTTCCTCTTGCGACATTTTCTAGTTTTAAGAGATTTTTTCTCATTCCGTCCCAATTGTTTCCTATGCACAACCCTAGGAAACTCAATAGCTTATTTTTAAACTATGGTGCCAAGTTCCAAAGGCTTTGACACAAATTTAGAAAGTTTCCAAGTTTTAGAGAGTCTTTCTGAGTTCATATTATAACAATTATTTCTGCTAGTAAATTCTTTAATTATTGCACTGGAGAGGTAATCAACTGCTTTGAATTGACATACTCTATTTTCGTAGATCAAAACTTATAACTTCTCATCTTGATGTGACACTTCATCTTCTACAGTACTTTAAGATCACTATATGTTTTTAAGACATGACTCAAACCTGCTTAACTTGGATTCTTAATCTAACCAGAGAGAAGATACATATCCGACAGTTGGAAGAATTGGAAGAAAAGAAATCTGCAATATTTGGACTAATCGTTAATGACCTCAAATTCCCATTACTGTGCTTCGAATCCATCTGGATTTTTGGGTGGTGCATTAATTCGTACCGTTTGTTTTAGACCTCACAGGACTGCGGTTGCTAGCAGTTCGTTTTTCATTTGTCATTTACAGTGATACTCTTGTGTTTGTGAATACACCTTGAGTTTTGCTATTTTTTTAATTTAATATAATTTATGGTTCGTAGAAGATGAAGTGTCAACTGCAGAAAAACAAACACTTATACGACATATTCTTCTGTTTGAGTTTAACAGAGGCGTAAATGCAGCGGATACGGCTAAAAACATTTGCAACTTGTACGGGGAGAATGTCATTGTAAGGAGTGCGGCAAGGATATGGTTTAATCATTTTAAACAGGGCCACTTTGTTTTGAGTGATTCTCCACGTTCAGGAAGACCATCGGACTTTGATGAAGACCGTTTCAACTTGTTGATTCACATTAGTCAACCAGGGAATTGGTAAATGTAATGCACTCCCACAAATGTAATGAACATCCACCAACCAGGTGAACATTTGCATTCTATGTGAAAGGTTCAGAGATTGGCCGTTTGAACATCGAACACTTTATGCGAAAACAAAAGGAATTCGGGGCAGGGGAGGCGTTTATGCTTCTTTGATTCCTCGTTATCGGTTAGCGCAAGAACAACATCGATCATTTATGTCCAGGATTGTTACTGGTGATGAGAAATGGAGCATATACAGTATGTTAACATGAAAAAGGAACGGAATGGTTGAATACTAACGAAAAATCAATGACCCGTTCAAGCGCTAGTGTTCATTGACAGAAGAAGCGTTTGATGCAACAATAATGGTGTCGTGTAGTATGAATTATTTTCCAGAAATTTCACAATCACTGTTGACTTTTATTGATAACAACTCAGACACCTTGCCGCCGTAATTCGAGTAAAACGACAAGGAAATCTCATCAACTGTTACTTCAACATGATAATGCACATCCGCACCCCTCTAACATGACGAAAGAAGTTACTCAGTTGCCTTAATTTGAATTATTTTATGGCCTTTAAGCATCTAAGGCTCAGGCCGGATTGCCCCATCGTTGGAAGACAGTCCTAGATAGTGCAGTAGATTATATTAATGATCATTATCTAGAACACTAGGTGATTTGCTCGCCCGTTGGTGCGGGGTGAATTAAGATCTGCCACCATACCCCCGGGAGGTTGCGCCCCCAATTTTTGGGGCCATTTTGAATCGAAGA
>JAGDQP010008575.1:2046-21618 GCA_022664845.1 Lepisma saccharinum
CTCTCTCTCTCTCTCTCTCTCTCTCTCTCTCTCTCTCTCTCTCTCTCCAAGGTCAAGGCGGACTTCCGTTCTCATAATGTTACAACGAAGTCTCTCTTCCTTAAAGGGGTAGGAAGGTTTCGTCTTAATAGGAGGGTGGTTGACAGAGACGGTGCCTGTTCTTTTTCCCTCTAATTAGTCTGCTAGTGTCTTCTCCTATTTCCTTCTTCGTCTTTACCAACAGTCACAGAGGCAAGGCAAAAGTGTTCAGACCTTCTTTCATCTCTCTATAACCAATAAAGAGTGTTTTTTTTTCTATCTTTCTCAGACAGCTCTGGGTTCAGATTCCCCCATTCAATGTTTACAGTAACCAGGTATGTTTCTCCTTTTATTTTTTACCTATTCTCCAAGTATTTCAGTTTTCATAATACTAGTTTATCTACCAACTATCTTTTCTTTCTCAACATTTCCCCTATATTGAAGCCATAGTTGGCATCTCTAAAATATAATATCCATTAAAATGTTTTGTTTCTTAGAAAAAAAAATCCTTCTCTTCCTTTTATGTTTCCCTGTTTGATTGCCAAAGGACGTCATCTCTCATATATATATATATATATATATATATATATATATATATATATATTCTACTAAAATACTTGTTTGACTTCAGATTGTCTATATAATTGTATTTTCTCTGTTATTTATTTAAAATACGCCAAGTTAACACCTCTATAAGTTCGATTCTATCCTCACTCCATCTAGTGCCATAAGCCATCTAATCAAAAGCTCTGGAATTCAATCTCCAAAACTCCAAATAGAATGGCCAGCTAGCGATCCTGTTTTAATACCTTGCCACTTTAATCCTAGTAAAATAATTAACACCAGTGTTATGCTATTTCTTTTGGAGCAAAAAAAAAAAAACACTAGTAAAATCATAGGTAAAATAGCCATAAGTCAGGATCAATTCTCGAACCTAACAATTACTAGTTAACTGAACTAAAGTCATCCCTCTAATAATAATAATTAGCATCATTCTTATGCACTGTTTTTTTTTTCCTTGACTAATGAAAACCCTAGGGAAAAAACCTAACTTCCGATAGATAGTTGTTAGATTCGATCTCAGGACATCTCTCAAAATGCAGCAAGTCGTCTACAGATGCTTAAATTCATATAATATAATTAACATCATCGTTATGTTGCGATTAAGGAAAAACCTTGGCAAAACCGTAGTGAACGCGTGCGGGTGTCGACGGAGATCGTTTCCCAGAACTTGTCATTTAGTAACTACTTGAGCTAGCTACTGCCACTTCAATATTACTTTGTCGAGATCATCTTTTATAAACTCCTTTAAATACACCAATGCACAGCCTCTACGAGATAATTCAGTGTAGTCAAATACCACATCATATCCATCATGTTCTGCCTTTACCAATATCTATTGACATCATATCCAAAGTTTCCGTGCCATCACAATTACACCACGCCATTCACCCACCAGATAGCCGATTCTTAAGCTCCATATCTCCAATTATTACCCCAAGATGTTTTCCAAGCCTTTCTTACTCTGCTTAATATGTTTTTAAAACCGTCTCGTGCGTGCGTCCTTGCTAGCGCATAACGTTTCAGAAGATACGTTATACATTATCATAGTCACTGTTTCACAATATCATCCTCAGATACAACCTTCTCCTATATATTCATTTACATAGCTACAAGTAATTTATTCTTTAACTGCATGCAGCATACAGCACTAAGCATTAGCTTCAAAGTCCTGAGTTTGAGTCTCCCGGCCAACCATCTTCAGCTGGGTATTCCAATAGATTTCATTTAATGCCTCATAATTAAGACAGACAATTACCATTTTTAAATATTATTTGAAGTCTTAGGATTGTATTATATATACCACACAGCATTTTCTTATAATCAGGGCTCCCGTAGGCAGGTTTGTTCTCCATCCTCATTCATATTTAGCATTCGATTGGATTCTACAATTAATATCATTTTGCGACCAAATTTCATACACCAGATGGTCTCACCAGAAAAATTTTCTCACGATGTTCTGAAAACGGGGGTGGGGTCTAAGAACAGGGCTAAGGGCATGGGAGTAACCCTGGCTGACCCTGGGGTTCAGGACTTCCGGGAAACGTATCAAAATTAAGAGTAATGGGGCACAGCTGTTCAAATTTTGGTGGAAGGGGCTGGGACAAAACCTCACACCGCTACTAAAGTTAAAATAAATAATAATAAATGAAGTTTTTTTTTTTAACAAATCGTGCATCCTATCCTTTTATTTTTCTCTCCTTTCCTCAAATATAACATCGAAGAAGAAAGGGTATCTCTTGCTGAGATGAGACCAAGAACTATTCTGGTGTTTTCAACAGTTTGGAATCAGAATGGAGGGGTGAAGGAAAGGGAATTAGGACTTGAATTGCGGTGGGGAATGTTGCTATTTTCCTCCTTCTCTCTTCCATCTTTTCTTTCAACATTTTAGTATAGCAAAAAAGAAAAGTTTAGGAACTTAGATTTTGTAATACTGTAAGTGCAAAAGTATCTATTACACGTAATGTTTGGTATACCTTACTTCCAAGGGCTCAATCAAACTTTGCCCTACATATTTGATTCCACTTAAGAGCCGAGGCCAAGACAGCTCGAGTCCTGGAATGTAGCTGCCACAGAGGCCTGTTATTGGACCTGTATTCTGCTTCAGACACTAGCCCAAGAGTGATTCGGGATTCCACTATTTTAGAAGCTTTTTTTTTTTTTCGTAGTAGAGACCTGCACGGGTCGAGCTTGGGCGGGCCAGGTCCGCTATTTCTTTGGGCCGAGCCGGGCTTGGACGGGCCGACACTGCTTTCTTTTCAGGTCGGGCCGATTAATTGCACTTTTTTAAAGCAGTTCAATAATTATTGACTTTCGTTAAACGATGATTGGAATAAAGCCAAACGTTCAAGTCTGTGTGCACGCCACGTGAAGTGAAAGGTATTACAAACAATGCAATATTTACAGTTGGTGTTGCTTAGCGGCTCCACTTTCGCTCTAGAGGATTAGTTGTTCACCGGGACGTTGACCCCAGTCGGCAGTCACACGAGTGACTGCATACCCTTCCCTCAATAAATAATAAAAGACAGTATGCGTATTGAAACTTCCTCTGATGGTCCGTGTCAATACCAGAATATGGTCAATCCAACCACTGGATCCCAGGGGGTGAACAGTCAGAGTTGTTGTCTTGCCGTCTTGATATAAAAATGAAAGGAAACCGCACTCTTTGTTCTTCTCTTCACTTCAGCGACCCGCAGGACGAAATGGTTAATGAAGTCAGGGTTGCAGTCTAATACGGTGTTAAATACCGTGCAAATGTAGGTCTTGCGGGTGGGGGTCAAATTTCTGACAATTTGTTTTGTAAATAAAAGTTATACTTTGACTAGCTACTTCTTTGCAGAATTTAAGGAACCTGCGACTACAAGTAATCCTACTGTTCAAAGCGAAATGATTATTTTGATCCTTTGTGTCAGAAATAAATTAAAACGGCAATCCTGTAGAATGAAATTAAAATGACTAGCAAATCTAAGCGCATCACATTGTTCAAACACTCACATGGGCTTGTATGTACTATATTATTATTATTATTATATCAGATACAAATATATTGGGGCTCGAGCCAAAACTTTTAAAAATTTATCTGGCCGGGCCGGGCTTGGGCCAAGAGTTTTTAAAACTTATCGGGCCGGGCCGGGCCGGGCCGGGCCAAAAACTTCTAAAGCTTTCCTGGCCCGGGCTGGGCTTGGTCTAGGTACAATCGGGCTGGATTTGGCTTGGGCCGAAAATTTCGGCCCGTGCAGGTCTCTAGTTCGTAGTACAGTGGTTCTCAACCTATTTGCCGCGGAGATTTGCTAGGTGTGCAGTGAAGCTTTTGCGACTTCGTGATTTTGCTGATACAAGTAGCTAATTCAAATAATTTCACTCAATATTTATTTTGAAAGGGAACAAGAGAAAATACTCATGAGCTTAAAATATTTATTTTACAGGGAAATTATTGGTTAATTATTAAAATCTGAACTTATAGTGTAAATGTAATTGATTTTTGAAGAAAAAATATTAGTAGCCAAGTCACCGGCATTGTTGTTCGTACAGTAGTGTGCCGCGGGAACGCACTATGAAGGATAGTGCCGTGAACGAAAATATGTTGAGAACCACTGGTGTAGTAAATCTCTCAGATCAAATCCGGAACTGATATTGAGCTCATATAGCATAGAAATTACTCTCAGATCATTGATGTTCAACACTAACAAAGTGTTGGTGAGTTAATTATTCTCTTCGAGTTATCTGGAATCTCCATTCAGTCCGATTTGAGCAGGCTGAGATGGCTGGAACTCAGACTGCATGCTAAACACACTGCGCAGAAAAAAAAATCGTTGCTATGGTAACTTCGAGCTTTGTTTACAATAACCTTAATAGTAATACATATTTTAGTACAATTTCTTACATTAACTTAGAATTAACTGATATGATAACATGACTCGGATTCATAAAGCTTTTGCAAACTTCTGTGCGTTGGAGAAGAGTATTTAACCATTGCAAATGGTTTAGCAATAATGCGTCATTCTCTTTTATGTAGTTAGATTTATAACAATTCTTCTCCAGATTTACATTAGAAATCTAATTATCTTATATCGCCACTACTTCATACAGTCTAATTTTCTGTTTCATATTAGAATAGAACCCAATTTTTAGCCAGTTCAAGCTAAACATTGTCTTAAAGAGCATTTTCCTCATTATTGTCTTATTAATAGCTACCCTTTATAAAATAATATTTTTTGTTATATTCCAAGAACGTAATTTAAAGGGGTTTGAAGTAAGATGACATAAAAATAAAAGGTCCAGTCTGAGTCAAAGTTGCCTTAAATAAAATTCAAATTCAAAATTAACAATAAAGTTTAGTGTAACAACAAAGACCACACAACTACAACTGCATAGTCTAAAATCGTGAATATAAAATCATTTTTCTAGAACGTCTGGTAAGAAAGTGAGTAACGAGGATGAAGTAAGTGTCTACATAACTTAAATATTTTCCAACGATTCAGCCTCATTCAACTGTCAAGTTTCCAAATTATTACGAATAGTGTATATATTATGAAGTAAGGTCTTATGAAGACGTACATCTGACTTTCACTGTTGATGTTTAAAAGACAATCGCAGTATTCACCATTAATCAAGGAGTACCAAATGATCAGTTATGTAAAAAGAAAAAGAAAACTCCATCAGTGAAAAAAGAGGAAGAAAAAATACTGACAAAATGAGTAATCCTGGTCCAAAAAGGGGGCAGCTCCAAATGTTTCACCTTTATAAGCGAATATAATAACAAAAGGAAGCTTTATCGATTGCTGCAAGAACACGGCAGCTCCGTTGAAGATAGGAAGTTGATTGCTAGGAACACATTGATGTCCCATTCAACAATTCGGTGCAAAAAGAAATAGATAAAATGAATTGTATGGGCGGTAACAGCACTATGGCTTACGCCCGTCCCGATACGGGGGAAGCCCCTTATCTTTGTCACGTCTAAAAATAGCTGTTAACTAAAATCATAAAAGCATATAAAAGATGAAGATGTGCTCTTCAGAAAAATAAAATCGTAGTAAAAACTAAAGATGTAGATGGTCTTTAGCATAAAAGGTAAAAATGTGAAGGCTGTAAATAGGCCTTCACAAAAATAAAATAATACTACATAAAACATAACAGCTATGTGACATAATCATCTCAGAGAGACGGAGATAATCCTGTCTCACGGACATAACTAAAAACTCTCCGCAACATACCCGGTTCATCCCCTAACAATGACGCCATGTCATTGGGGATGTTATAACGTTGTCTGAGATGATTATATCCGGGACAATCTAAAAGGACGTGACGAATACTTAAAACCACATTGCAATTATGACAACTTGGTGGATCCAATCGTCGTAACAGATATCCGTGTGTTAGGCGACTGTGTCCTATACGTAGACGACATAAAAGGACTTCTTCTCGCCTACTATCTCGGCAAGATGATTTCCATGGAGCAACTGTTAATTTAATTTCTTTCAATTTATTCGCAGCTACGTCATCCCATCGTCGCTGCCATTCATTCCGTGTAATTTGCTTATAATATATCATCATGTCCTGAAATGGGACATGATGTATATCAATGTTAGCTCCTAAAGAGGCCTCACGAGCAGCTTCGTCTGCCAATTCATTACCATGGATACCAACGTGACTTGGTATCCACGAAAAGACAACCTCACCACCGGCAGAGCAGATGGCGTGTGTCTTACATAGAATATCTTGCACGAGCGGATGTTTCGAATACATATTATCGAGGCTTTGAACAACACTCTTCGAATCTGTACAAACAAGGATGCGGTTGAAACCACGAACAAGATTAAAATCCAAAGCCTTTAAAAGAGCATAGAGCTCAGCAGTAAAAATACTGGCTTTGGGGTTAAGACAAAATTGACGGGTTTCCCCTTCTACAACAAACGCACATCCAACAGATTCATCTGTTTTGGATCCATCGGTAGAAACTGATAAAAAACGTGGGTACTGACTCTGCAACGCAAGAAAACGTTGCTGGAATTCAATCATGGAGGTCTCCGATTTCTTAAGGGTTGACAAAGAAAGATCAATCCGTGGGCGGGCAAGTGTCCACGGCGGACGGAGACTAAAACGGACAGGACAGACAGTTGGGCGGTCTGCATTCAGATTCTCCAACAACTCTGACGCTCGGATGCCAAGTGGTCGGGTAGCGTGACCACGGCGTTCATATAGGGCTCGTTGGACTGGGTATACCCCTAAGTTATGTGCTGGGTGTCTTGCCAAAGATGATATCTTAGCAAGATAGCTCAGCACATAGTACATCCTATGAATCGCGAGCGGTGGTTCACCGGCATCAACACAAAGACTGGTCACAGGACTTGTGCGATACGCGCCAGTGGAGAGTCGAATTCCAGCATGATGGACACTATCCAGCGTATGTAACGCTGAAAAGCGTGCAGAGGAATAAGCGTGACAACCATAAGTAAGCTTGGATAAAATGAGTGTGCGATCAAGGCGCAACAAGGTTGTACGGTCAGTACCCCAAGTGGGATGACTTAAAACACGTAATAAATTCAGAGCTCTCGTACAGGAAATTTTAATTTGGCGAAGGTGACTACGCCAATTTAACTTGGTATCAAATAATAAACCGAGGTATCATACCTCCTCGAAGAACTGGAGTTGTCTGTCTCCAAGATAGAGATCTGGGTCAACGAAATAAGTTCGTTTACGGCAGAAGTGGACACAGACTGTCTTCGTTGGTGAAAAACGAAAACCAGTCTGGTGTGACCAGTCAACAAGACGGTTCAGCGTCAACTGGATCTGCCGGGCTGCGAGGTTGATATTCGCAGACTTACAGACAATTGTCAAGTCGTCAACATATAAAAGACCTTGCACAGGGGGGCGAATACAAGACATAACACTATTCACTGCAATAGCGAACAGTGTTACGCTCAGCACACTCCCTTGAGGTACGCCATTCTCCTGTAAATAACGCTCTGAGAAACGATCACTAACACGGACACGAAAATAGCGATCGCGAAGAAAATTTGTTATAAAATGGGCCATATGGCCCCTTATGCCCCAATCATGAAGCTGGCGTAGTATGCCATATCTCCAGGTGGTATCATAGGCCTTCTCTAAATCGAAGAACACAGTAAGAACGTGTTCATTCCGGAGAAATGCATTCTGAACAATAGACTCTAACCTGACAAGATGGTCGACAGTTGAGCGATATTGGCGAAACCCACACTGATCATTGGAAAGCAAGTTGTTATGCTCCAAGTACCACATTAGGCGTTGGTTTATCATTCTCTCAAATAGCTTGCATACGCAGCTAGTGAGAGCAATGGGCCGGTAACTGGTGGGGTTTAGTTTATCTTTGTCAGGTTTCAGAATGGGAATGACAATAGCTTCTCGCCAACTAGGAGGGAAGCTATCAGTCCTCCAGATCTGATTGTAGAGATTTAGCAAGAAGACCTTTCCTTGGGAGGGAAGGTGTCGCAGCATTTCATAATGAATATCATCCAGTCCAGGGGATGTGTTTCTAACATCCCGCAAGGCAGTTTCAAGTTCCCACTCGGTGAAAGAGACATTATAGTCTTCTAAATTATTAGAGTGAAACCGTAGAGGTATTATCTCTGCCTGTAATTTAATGTTTACGAAGTTAGCACTATAGTGCTGAGAGCTGGATATTGCTGCGAAGGCTGCTCCAAGAAGATTAGCGATCTCTTCTGGGTCAGTATGCAAGTCATTGTTCTGCTTCAGAGCAGTCAATGGCTCGGAGCGACAATTTCCTTGCAAACGTCTGACCCGTTCCCACACGTCTCGAATTGGCGTTTGTGAATTAATGGACGATACGTATTCACGAAATGATGTACGCCGAGTTCGTTTCATGAGACGTCGAATATAAGCTTGTGACTGTCGAACTGCATTCAAATTTGCCGCTGTAGGATATCTATTGAACACCCGTAAAGCGCGACTGCGCCGTCGCCGTGCTACCTCGAGCTCATCGTTCCACCAGCGAACAGAACGCCGACGGGGCGTTCGGCCAGACTGAGGGATGGAACATCTGGCAGCTCGCAAAATTTCACGGTTCAAGTACTCAACCGAATCATTCAGGGGCAAATCTCCTTGATCAACTAGTTGGACACGAGTTGCATATTTAGTCCAGTCAGCACGCTTCAGGTGCCAATGCGGTAATTTGCGTGGTGCTTGATAAAGGTTTAAAAGCTTTAAAATAACTGGGAAGTGGTCACTACCACATAGATCGTCATGTACACGCCATGCCAGCATGGGTGCAACAACTGCACTGCAGACAGACAGATCTATCGCTGAGTATGTGCCACTTGGCAAACTAAAATGCGTGTTAGCACCAGTATTTAATAATACTAAGTTGGAAGCGTCAATAAACGATTCAACTATTCTACCGCGGACATCTGTACGAACACTACCCCAAATATCATTATAGGAATTAAAATCGCCAACTAAAATTATAGGTTGGGGTAACTGCTGCAAGAGATTCTGAAGTTCAAGGAGCGTAAAGTCTTGTTCCCTTGTGATATATAAATTCAGGATGGTAACATGCTGCTCAAGGTGGACGCGAGCAGCAACCGCCTGTAGGTTAGTAGCAATGTGGACAGGTGTTGAATACAGCGTATCAACAACACCAATTACAACACCGCCACATGCGCGACCATCCGTGGGAAAATCTGTGCGATAGAGTGTATAATCCTTCAATATCACAGATTCAGTTGTTTTAAACTTGGTTTCCTGAAGGCAAACTACAAAAGGGGAAAGATCTGATAACAAGACTTGCAGTTCTTCATAGTGGGAATGAAATCCGTTAAGATTCCATTGGAGCATAGCCATTGGGATGAAGATTAATAAAAATATTACCTTTTAAGTCGAGGTTTATTAAATTTCCCTCCCTTTCCGACTACAGTATACTCCGAGTCCATCAGATCGTCCTCAATCATATCTGATTTGAGGGATGAACTCGGCGCACTAAGGGCAGGTGGAGAATTTTGATGTGCCAGCTGAGTAGCAAGCACAGTAGTGAGACGTTTTATGCTCGTCGCTAGTGGCGACATTCGACCAGTGCGTGTGACTTTACTGGCACGAACAGTAGATACAGCCCGTGGAGACCTGGAAGACTGCACAGGAGACATGTGTCTCGCAGGATGTATCGGCGAAACCTGATAAGGCTGTGAGACCTGGCTATGTCTGGGTGATTTATCAGGTTGAGATCTCTCAGTCTGAGTTGATACATCAACTGTTTGGGTACCAACCGAGACAGTTTTAACTTGTAGTCTGGCAGCTACAGTGGAAAACGCACCAGATGGAAGGGTGCGTTGAGACTCGCGGACTCGACGCTTTGCATCACCAGCAGATATTTTCTCGATGACCATCAGCTCGCGAATTCGTTTCTCTTCTTTGAATACCGGACAGTCACGCGACCAGGCCGTATGCTCACCCTTGCAGTTAACAACACACTGAGGCTTCAGTGACGTGCAAGGATCCGCACCATGGCTACTGGTACCGCATATTGCACAGACAGCAGAGGTCGCCTTACACGACGTGCTGGTGTGTCCATAGTGGTGCAAAAAGAAGGCAGCTCTGGAATTCATCCGGAGTTCTGCTGAACAGTTTACAAATATGGAGCTGTCTCCTTTTTGCACTGGGGTCTTCAATTAACAACTTCTGAAATCAATAATGATACGCACTTATTTTCTTCTTAGTAGGGTTACTTGAATTCATGTTAACTGGAGTAACAACTGTTCGACCATTAATGTCTTCCGTTTCTAGACTAAGACTACTGAGAGCATTATCCGTTCATACTTAAGAGTACGGTATACTGTTGCTCTTATGGCAACAGCAATGCCGATTCGATCGTTAAATAAAAGAACGAAACTGAGGTTGCTACAGCCATTTTCTCACTTCGGGTTACCATAGCCCAGCGGCAACCCTCCAGTAGCTGTTAGTTTTCCTCCCTCTTCCAAACCTGTCAAGTTTTTCAAATGAAACTATCGTTATATTAGATAATTAAATATGTGTAAATGAAAAAAGGAATTAGAGAATTAATTTTCGTACCAATGTTAAATATAAAACCTTTACGGGCATCATTAGAGAGAAATAACAGTAAAGAAATTTCGTGTACGTCAGGGAGAAGTACGATGAATAAAACTGCAGCTGTTGCTCATAAGCTGCAACAGTATAGACCAAACCCTGGATCGGTAATACCATCTCCCAAATCTTGAATGATGATAACACTCGCTGAGCACACTCTCTACCAGGGAAACGGTAGAACAACATCTATGCCTCATCCACGATTCAAATTTACAACAGTGTAAACAAAACCCATATGCCTTAAACGACACGACCTCCACTACCGGCTTAAACACCAAATGAGATATAATCTTAATAGTTGTCTGGTAGAACTAAAGAGAAACTCACAAAGAACTAAATTTGCTGAGTATAGTAGGAACCAGTAGTTAGCTCCACCGCAGTAGGTGAATTCGTAAGCAGCCTACTACATTGCAATAACTATATCGACTCCGAATATCTCAAGAAATCGACCTTGAGATCGAATTTAGAAATATTTTTTTACAATAAGATCACATATAGATTTGTTGTTGTTGTTGTTTTAAAACAGAATAGTCTGTTGATTAAACAGCATTAATAACTTTCTTAACTACTCGTTTATTTTTGTTAACAAACTAAGAACTTGTTTCTTTAACGAAAGTAAAATATTATGAAATGAACCTAACCTTTAGAAACTCTACTAGGTTACTGGTAATTGAACAAATAAATAAATTCGTTGATAACAACAAAAACTAGTTTTGAAACAAATCCACTTTTGTAAATTAAAGACATTTACAACAATCCCAACACAGTCGAAAGCACTTTTATCTTCTTCATTCAGAGGAGGAATGGACTGGGTGGCGTTCCTGAACATATTTCAAGGTAGAATTTCTGAATTCGCGTGGTGTGATGAAGGAAAATTCAGGGAAACCCCCCAGTCAGCATAAGTTTTAACTCAGAACCTTCTTAGTCCTGATTTCTAAGCAAGCACGCTGAGTTAACACGCTCCATTTGAGTGATCTAATTTTGAGTTATTTACAGATACAACGCTAAATTATAAAATCTTTCTGTAACTTCTTTCTAAGTGCAAATGGCCAATAAATTATTTTACTTCCACACAGTACAGTATATTAAAGAATATTCCACGCAATCTTCAGTATTCCAGGAATATTCCTAAAACATTAGGCTGTGTTACCTTACCAATTCGCTAACCTTACCTAACCTTACCAATTGGCTCTACAGCTCGGAATGAGCTTTGGCCTGCTCAACTATTTGCCTTCATTTCTTTGTGTTCGCTGCTTCCTCTTCCACTGCCAAGTACAGTGTAGACTGTAGAGTCATTGGGCTATGTTGGTATAGAATATTCCCAGGGAAAGAAAAATATCCGGGAACAAAAATATCATTTTTGATTGGTGTAATAATCTCACAGCTTTATACTACAGGAATGGAAAAGATGTTGAAGTACAGAAAAAACTCACTACGCCTCGGTATACCGCGAATACCATCCTGTCTCTCGATGCTTTGTCTTCTGATTTCAAGGTTCGTTTTCTTTTTAACTAGCAGAGTCTACTTTTGACTCTAACATTTGTTGATGTGATGTAGTGACGTATTTCCATAGTCTTTTGTTCTGTGATGGATAATTCCATGTCAATTCAACACACCTTGTCTACCTCACCCTCTCAGATATCTATGATTTTTGGTTTATTGCTAGTACCCGTTGAGAATATTAAAAATTATTTTTTTCTTCAGATTTTTTGACGCACTAGTTTTGTTCTATGAAAGTGCAAAAAGTCAAATGTTCCGTGCTTTTAGTTTACAGAATGAGAGAAGCTTTCATTTGATATGACGCTTGACAGGCTTCCACAAAATTTTGTATCCCAAAAATTATCAAATTAAATTTTCTCAAAATCGGGCCACTCGATTTTTTTTTCTAATCTTATATGTTGCCCATATTTCCCTAGAGCTACCCTGAAAATTGTAATTTGGGACGATAATGGGATCGTGAGATATAAAATATTTTTGTTATATGCCTGGGGAGGAAAAGGCACTAACGGTCCACATTTGTATTATTTATGGTCTTCAGCGTTAGGTATGGAATGCAATAATGGCTCAGGCTGGAAAAGGATGCACTAAGAAATTGGCAACCCGATATTTGGCTGGTGTGACTGAGAAAACCCCTAGGTCCATATTAAGTTTATTTTATTCTGAACTGGTATATAATATGGATGAACACATGGATCATGTTCGGGCACGTAATATTGGAACCGAGACACGGATCTTGGAAATAGAAACTGACTACTGGTTCTTGGAACCGGGTACTCTTATCCTGGAACCTGGTATCCGGTTTCATGATTCAGGTACGTGCATCCGGTTCCAAGTTTCAGATCCGAATCCTCAGTTTCAAATTTCAGGATACCAATCCGAGTTCCGGTTCCAAGATCGAGGTACCCGGTTCCAATTATAACTAATATTCTCAATGTAAACCTACGAGTTGTCGTCAGTCGCACCAGGCAAATATCTGTTTGGTACATTGAACTTAAGCTCTGGCAGACTTCTTACTACATCCTTTCCCCTCCCTATCCCAGCCTGAGCCATAGATAACTAACGCTAAAGGCCATAAATAATTCGAATTCTTAATACGTAGCCAACCTTAGTAGCCATTCGGTCTGAGGCGTCAGGCTAGCAACTCCAGGGTTCTGGGTTCGAATCCCGACTGGGGCATGGATGTTTGTGGATTTTAGAAACTTAACAGCTCGAGACGGGCCGAAGTCATCTAATTACTAAAATGGTCCAAAAATACAAAGTTTATAATTAAAAAAAAAAATCTTAGTGTGGACCGTTAGTGCCTTTTCTTGTCCACGCATATAACGAAAATATTTTATATCTCACGATCCCATTATTGTACCAGATTACAATTTTTCGGTAGCTCTAGGGAAATATGGGCAATATATAAGATTTAGAAAAAAATCGAGATGTACGATTTTGAGAAAATCCAATTTGATATTTTTTTTTGGATACAACATTTTGTGCAACCCTATCAAATGTCATATCAAATGAAGGCTTATTTCAAGAGCTTTAAAATGAGTCCTCTCCGAGCTCTCTAGTAACAACCATTGCTGAGTAATAAGTAATTTTGTAAACTAAAAACACGGAACATTTGACTTTTTGAACTTTTATAGAACAAAAACTAGTGCGTCAAAAAAAAATCTAAAAAACAAAAACAAAACAAAAAAACTAAATCTCAACGGCTACTACCAATAAACCAAATATCATAGAAATGTGACAGAGAGTGAGGTAGAATTTTGTTAAAAGTTGTGTTGATTTCACATGGAATGACCCTGGTGCTGAATGTACGTATGAACTGGATGGCCTGTTATTTATATCTTGATAGAATCCAATGACAAACATTTGTTGCTATGGCTATGTACTTGCGGATTCCGTGAGCCATTGAGTTGGCTAATTTACCGTATAAACTTCGGTAGATGAAACTTTTAAGTTCGAGATAAACTGCCCAAAACAGGGAGTCGATATTAGAATCATCACTTCATCCCACATTTTTCTATCTTCCCTTAAAAAATTAAGAAAGAAAAAATACGAGCAGTTGCGTTACATATTCTAATCTGTATCGTCCAGTTCTTAGTTTTATCAATTTCTTCAATACATAAAGAAAAGGAACTAAGTTTTATGAACTAATTTCTTAATTTTCATGTTTAGAAAAATCACCAAAGAAAAATATAACTTCTGGAAATATGTTTGTAAGTACACTAAAAATATTTCTGAAGACAATCTTGTGCCGTAAAATAAACCTGTCCTTATACCATACATACAATTCATAAACCATATTCTGTGTATATTTTTGATCCTTTCATTATCCCGAGAAATCTTGTGGAATATTTCCAAGGCAGACATTGGAATAATCTATGTTAGCTATGTGTGAAGAACTTCCTGGAATATTGCAGACAAATTTCCATATTCTTGGAGGACTATTATTGCCAGCTACTGCCGCGAGTATATCTGTGCAGAGTGGGTTAGTATTTCAAAATGAAAGAAAGAAAAAAAAAGCAGTCAGAAGGAAACGAATTACTACTGTTGTTTGTTTTGTATATTGTGTGATATATGAAAAATCAGAATGACAAAAAAAATAGCTTTCTCTATTGTGCAAATTAAGACAGAAAGAAAAAACTACTTTCTTCATCAATGCAGACATCGGCTACATACAGCAACAATATAACATTATTGTGACAAGAACACTATACTTGTCACAATAATGAGTGGAAAAACATCATGAGGACACAATTCCTTTTTTTTTATTGTTGTTGTTTCTTTTTTTAGATAAAGAACTGTTGTTGTTTTGCCTGTACTTATTTGTTGTAGGTACAGATGTGTTTGTCAGAGTTGCAAACTTAGGAAGTTGCATATTTTAGGAAAATATCATCATTAACAGTGTCAAAGCGGCAGGTCTTTCAATCTTATGACAATGATTTTATACAAGGGAAATAAACAAATATAGACCTAACTACTCGACTCTTTCTGTGTGTTTTTTTAACGTATATTCAAATAGCAATTAGAAATTATAGAAGAAGTAATCAAAATTTGAAGTGTACAAAAATGCTTTAGAAAAATATGAAACCGTAAAAACTTCACTTTTTATATACTTTGAGAAGAAAACGTTTACATGTAAAAAAAAAGGAACTTTTACGGAAATTTCAGGAGAGTTGGAAACTCTGATTCATTGTAGAATCAGTAAGTAAACTTCGTATGAAGAAAGAGAGCGGGGTAGGCGGGAAGAGAATGTGGAGAAGAATACAATATGTTTTTTCTCGATGCAAGTAGCATTAATAACGCTTTAAATATGGGAACCACGAGATTCTACTCACGCAACTATCCCACTGTGGGAACACAACTCTCTTTTTTTTTTATGTATATAAATTCAAAACCAGCCGTCAGTGAACGCATGCAAAGGAAGAGTTTGGAGAAGGAAGGATCGCAGTCTATCTTTATTTTATTCGTACGTATATTAAATATAAATATGTCTCGCTTTCTAATATATCTCTTTCTCTTCCTTCTTTCTTAAACAGAAGCTTTTTTTTTTCTCCTCCACAAAACATAATCATTTCGGATTCCGTTTCTTTAATGACAAAATGATTTTTTTTCCTACTCACTCAACCTACATTACCTGATGTATCTACTAACCCATACAACATTTGAGGGATTCATAAAGTTTCAAAAGTTCGTCTACAAACTTCAGGAAGAAAAGGATATATTTAATAATATTTTCCCTTTGATTTCTTATGCTCTCTGTCTTTGTTGTTAAATGTAGCTTTGGAGTTTTTCGTAAAAGATTGATGTTTTTTTATTCGTCAAGCAACAGAGCTTGTCTTGGTATATTCAAAGTCTGCAAAGCGAAAACGAGAAATGGGTAAAGAATAGTTTTCTTCCTCTAGGTCAGTGATGATATGGTAATAACTACTTCCCCCCCCCCCCTTCGCTTATATCACGATTTATATATATATAATTCACAGCCATATTCAATCCGGAGGGAGGAATTGGTCTACTGCTCCCACGCTGAACAGACGTGTTGGGAGAGAAGAACCGAAGCTCTCAACTCTGATCGCCAGTCTTTTTTTATTCACAGCAGCTCCCCAATTGCATCACGATGCTGGGTAGGCACCGTTCCAGACCCTCTCGCTTTGGGAAAAATCCTTTGGTAGATCCGGGAATCGAACCCGGGACCTTACGATCAGCAGTCAGTAACGGTAACCATTAGACCAGCAGGGAGGTCATATATAGAGAAAGCTTTCGAAATGTTGATATAGAGAAGAATTGAAAATATCAGCTGGATACAAGAGATGCGTAACGGCGAATAATACTGCAGACAACAAAGAAGAGAAATAGTAACTGCTTAGGACACTGTGCAGATATTGTAAACTAATGGATGCAACTGATATAGTTAAGGGAAAGTGAGGAAGAGGAAGAAGATACGCGATAAATTACTAACACGAGTGAAAAAAGTAAATCAGTATATTTCCTGGATCTTGTTCAGTAATTTGACCGTGTGTGATGCTACAGTATATGTGAAACGATTAATGGTTAATTCTTTCTTCTCTCCCAGTTGTAAAATCTTAGGTCGAGCTTCAGTAATTATAAACTATAAAAAGCTCTTGCCCTATAATTATACAATAAGTCTTCAGTACAGATATTTTTTTTAAAGAGAGAGAGAGAGAGAGGGAGAGAATGAGAAAATCCTTCATATGGAATAATTTATAATCTCGGGCAGTTTACAAACATACAATATCTGTCCAGTTCAAAGTGAACTTTCTATACAGATCGAAAAAGGTTGCAATAAAGCGTGTGACCGCGTAATTTTCATCAAACGTGATAAATTAAATAGTCTGGTTACTCGCTCTGAGCATGTCACAAGAAATACTAACTAACCTTCTCCCTCCTCCTCCCACAACTCATTCTCCTTTTCGGACGTTATTTCGAAATCTTTGAATGTTTTCTTTCCTTCTTTTTTTAATGTACTAATCACCCACTTTAAATTGCATGTTTACTGAAGTTTTTTTTTTTAGTGATGCGGCCTTAACCTTTAGACGCTGCATGAGAGTACGTGCGAAAGAAAATGTCACTAAATACATTTTATAAATGTGTTGCAGGTCATTGCTTTTGACTTGTGCAACAACATTACTTTTTATACGAATCCCGAAGAAGTATAATGTAAACGTATGTGTTGAATTCTTGACCATAAATCGAGAGGAAATTAAAAACGACGTTCCAAGTTTTATCATCCATTGTAATAATGCCCTTTACAGCTTATTTAGCCATATGTATAAAGTCTAGCATTACGAAATGGAAAATATAAAATTCGGAAAATATAATTTATATTCTTCGTTATTATCATGACAATCATATGATTATTATTTAGTATTTCACCGACAGAGGCAGATTCTCTAAACCAAGTTCAGTCTTCTTCATTCTGCCTTAAGGTCCTATTACACTGTCGAGCTTGTTGATCAGCTTCTCGACGAGCAAACTCGACAATGTAATAGCGTCCTTACATCCATTTTCCTCTTCCTTTTGTCCTTCAGTCTCGTTCTTCAATATGTTGTACTATTTCTGCGTAAATAATATTCCCGCAACTTTCATTTTATCTCCTTTGAGATCTCCAGTAACATTCTTCTCTGTTACTCTACTAATTCTTCATTACTTCAGCTTAGTACTTCCTCCACTAATTCTTCATTAGTTCACTTTTGTACCCAACTAATGTTTTTCCATTCTGCTGAAAATCCACATTTCGTAAAATTCCAATTTTCCTTTACATATATTTTTTTTAAATCATTTTTTGATAGATATCAGAAAGAAGGTATAGTCCAAGGTCTATATTCTAGGTACCAGTTGGTCGCATTCGCCTGGTGCGACTGAGAAAATCTCTGGAAAACCTCAGTCCGTCATGAGAGAGATTTGAAACCGTGCCGCCTCCCCAGTGTTTAACCGAAGTCAGCGGAGAAAAGCTACTTTTTTTTGGTATATCCCTCTCTAACAAGTCTCTTACTCAATTCTATGGCCTAGTGCAGGAGAAAAATTGAATGAAACATTCCGGTTTATAGAAAATGATCTATAGTCCGATAATTGCACTAGTTGGAAACAATGAGCTCATATTCCCTATAGATTTAAAATAATTGTCACATACATCTATTTAATTCCGTGTTATCAGATTGTACAACTTTCAGAATAATAAAATTATAAACTTTACTTCAAACATATTCTATGACTCTGAGTGTACAATACAAAATTCTGTAAGCCATCCGGAGGCATCACTTTTCCGAATTCAAAATGGGCCGAAAGTTTTTTTTTTTTTACTTGTAATGTAAGAGTTTTGTTTCATAAACGGAAATAGCACCTTCAGGCTACCGTATTTTTAAATGTTATATCCTGATGAATATACAACCATATTTTGCACTACTGAGCAGCGCGGTTGCATAAGAAGCAGGATACATTAAAATATTTGTGCAGGAGAAAGTGGCAATCAACAAAGATTCAGACATTTCAATTAAATGGAAATCAAATATGCAAACTACTGGGTTTAAGTTGAATATTTGGTACCATTTCCTAACTAGGAATACTATTTCTACCTTACCAAACTAGTGTACTATTTATATTAAATGATAAACTACTGCTTCCATTAACTATCGACTAAGTTTCGTTCAGTGTTTTAATTTTTTTTTTTTTAATTCAATTTTTGAAGATTTCAAAGTTTTCTTTAATTTTTAGATTTTTATAAACCTAGTTTCTGGAATATCGCAAGCATTCTGTTTCTACAGTACAAATCATTACAACGAGTGCGGTCACGATCAATATATAAGGGGGGAAGGAGTATTGAATCAAAATTTGACATACAACTATGAATATAATTAACAAATGAAAACTGACTCTTTTATTAATATACGTTTACCATTAAAAAGAAAATATCTCTACTTGTAACGCCAACATATCACAACTACCAGAAAACCAAATAAAGCAAAACAGAACAATAAGCAAATATTATGTAAGAAATTACTAACAGAAAAAAATTAAAGCGAAAAAGAAGAAAGAGAGAAAGACGACGAAGTTGTTAAATAAAAAAGGCAAGAGAAATAAAAAAAAGGTTCTGCAGGCAGGTAGTGATTATTTTTTTAGTACATAGAACCAAACATCGAAGTGGTCGTAGCGTTCAGCAATATAGTAGGCCTATAACGACAACTAACCACATAGGGCGTGAAGAGCACATAGTATACCCTCCATATATATAAACGTCATCATAATCTCACAAGTGAACAGCGAACAGCTGCGCGGGCCACATGAATTTTCCACAAGGACATTTCGGACCCAAAATAAGAACAAAACAATCAAGAGGAAGAGAGAGAGAGAGAGAGAGAGAGAGAGAGAGAGAGAGAGAGAGAGAGA